>MU696932.1:39004-61220 GCA_026770625.1 Nicotiana glauca | reverse complement strand
TGTCTAGTTATGAATATACTTGAATTGAATATACACAATAAGCAGTATACATTTTTCAGAAGATTCAAACAATTATATACAACACTTCAACTCTTTTCCTATAGCTTCATCAATGTGAAAATCGAAGAAGTACCTGAAAATAGAATGAGATGGAGAAAATGACAGAATCAATCAGTAGAATTTAAACAGCAACAACGAACAGGCCAATCACAACATCCAATTTGAACCAAAATAGATTTGATTAAACCAAATTCACGCGAGAATGATCAACTAAGAGCTTCTGAAAGCTTCAGGGATTATCAGGATGAAAATTCACTGCTCAAATCGAGTTTAAACTCAAACTTCTAATGTAACAGTACTATTTTGAATTTTTGGATATTTTCTAATGTTTTTGAATTTTCTGAAATGTTGAACTTTTGAATTTTAGATCTAAGGAGACAGAAATTACTTGGGAGATATTTCAGATTTTCCAAAACTTTTTTAAAAATAAGGCATTTCAATGCCTATTTATAGAGTTAGAGTTGGAGGGAAATTCAGATTTTAGTAATTGTATTTTAGTCCCTCTTTTATTTCAATTCTATCCTTATTTTTAACTTTTAATTTCAATTAGCTACCCTTATTTGTTAAGATTTATACTACTACCCCCATCTAGAATCTTCTAATCTAGTGTAATTCCCTATATACCCTCACTTCACTTCAAAATCTATCCAATTACCCTTTTCCTTTACCCAAAATACCCTCCCTTTCTTTGGTTTATTACTATTAGCCCTTTTATATACCCAAAACACCCTGAAACTTAATTGAATTTACTAATTAAACCTACTGCCCTTCACCCTTTTACCCCTAAAACTTAATTGAATTTACTAATCAATCCTACTGCCATTCACCCTTTTGTCCTTGAACTGCCAGATTTAACTATTAATTATAACAAACTAATTGTCAGAATTCAACAAATCTAATTTTAATTCTAACATTAACTAACTACTGATCAACATTTAATAGATATAACCAATCCTTATCAATCAAACATTACTAATATCAGAAATTAATCAAACAAATAATTAAAATCACACTGTTCGATCATAAAAAATCCAATTCTACTAATTTTGATATCAATTTATTTACTAAATCATAATTTAAACCAAATATTACTCAAAAATTTAAGACCTAGTAGTATCAAATTTTAATCCTAAGATACTATTTATTTATTATTATTTTTTAAAAAACAGAAATTAAGAGACAACTAATTAAAAACATACAAACAAACACATGCAGAAGAAAAAAAAAAGAAATATAAATAAAAAGAGGAAAATACTTAGCTTTTTTAAATCACTGGACAGTCTTTTTTTTTCTTGTTTTTAGGTGTCAAAATCTCCAAGAACCAAGGAGGGGAGTCTTGTGGCAATTTTTATAAGCTTGACTCACCGGAGAATTTTCAGAATCAAATTCGAGCCTCTCTAGTTGTTTTTGGGATTCAAGACTTTCAGAATCGTATAAAGGAAGGTTAGGACATGATTTGGTGTTATTTTGAGTTAGATTGGGTGAGATGTTGTTCGCCGGAGTTAGGGTTACGACGAAACAAATTTGGTTATTCGAGACGATGGGAAAAGATTTGAAGTGAACGGAGTAGAGGGGTGGAAAGAGGGGTTGAAGGTGGTCAGGTGGTGTAATTTTGGAGTTGGTTGGTGTAAGTGGTGTTTTCCATCGGTAGGGTTCCGGTGGGTTGACAGGGGAGACAATGGCGGCAGCTAGGGAAGGAAGATGAAGAAAGATTAAATGTTTTTTAGGGTTTTAATTTGGTATTGATATATTAAAAGGGTAGTAATGATCCAGAGCTGTTGGATGAACTAAATTGAACGGCTCAGATTGGATGGGTATTTAAACGGTGTCGTTTCAATTATTAATGAGATCAGGCACTGTCCGTTAGATCAGGATGATCAAAGAGTCGTGATTGAAGGATGATGATACGACGTCGTTTAGGCTATGAATGGGGCAGACCGGATCATGTAAGCTTGGGCCTGGGGTATTTTTGAAGAGATTTTCGTTTGGGCTGATCCCAATTAAGCCCAAGATGTAGACCAAGCCATTTTTTATTCAATTTTTGTTTATTTTGTTGTTTTGTTTTATTTTTGTATTTTTGTACTTTCATTTTTTTGTATATTTTCTTTTCCAGATTTATATATTATTCTTTCTGATTTTATTAAATTGTGAAATTAAACTAAAACTAATTAAATCCTAAAATTTATTTAATAACTATTTTATAGCAATTTCCAATTAAAACAATAAAATGCTATCTTTGATTTTTTTCCTTAAATTGTTCCGGCATGAATTAATACTAAAATTGTGAAATTAAAAATCCTAATGCATATGCATATTTTTTGTATTTTTTAATATGAATTATTATGCAACTAACTAACACAAAAATGCAACAAATATCAACAAAAATTGTAAAAATAAAGAAAAATTATTTTGTTTGGATTTTAGGAATAATTTGCTTAGAGCAAAAATCACGTGCTCACAATTTCAGCTTCACATGGCATGTGAAACTTGAATCAAAGTGTGATTAATATTAGAAGAGATGATAAATACAACATGTTTTCATGAATATTAGTACTCTAGTTTAGTTTAAATTGAACATTACATGATTTGTATTACATTATATGTTTCAGAGTAAATTGAACATTACATGATTTGTATAAATTGGACTGTATGAACTTCTTTAGAGTTGCATGAGCATAATGTTAACTGTAGTTAGTTCGGCTATTATGTTAATTTGAGGTTAAGTTTAGACTAAGATGTTAATATGTATATTCATACGGATCCGTATCTCCGGTAGTTTAATATGACTGGTTATTTTAAGTTTTGTTCATTATTATAATTTGAAACGATAAATCCAGAATAGTTAGGTTACCACTTACTATCAGCATTTATATTGTATTAATTTGAGAGTTTATGAATTGTTTAAATTGCTGTGAATTTATAAAGTGAGAATGTTAGTCATCAGTAGGCGAATAAATTAAACTGCGTGAGTTGTTTACACTTTAAAATCATCATACCTTTGATGTTAGTAAATTGAGCCTTTATTTTACGAAAACTGTTGAACAGACCCAAATTGAAATCAGTAAAAATACTTGGGTACAGTAATTAAATAACCAGAGGCCCAGGTATACCATGCTCTTTCTGAACTGGTCCACCTCATTGGACCCTTGATTGATCAAGGCATGGATTTTAGCCCTAGTCTCCACCCGGCCTCAAACTGGGCTTGTAAGTGAGGCCCAAATTTTGAATAACTTGATTGAATAAAGCTGAAATGATATTTTCTTCCATGGGCTTCTTCGAGGCCCAACCTGCTAAAAGGTTTATTTTCCCTACTAAAGTTATTGGATTTGATGATTTAAAAATTTGAATTATAGGCTTGGGCCTTTCAAGTTAAGTAGCAAACTTGAATTAAGGGGATTTTTCAATAATGAAGATCCTTTTGTTTGGGTTTGGACTTGATCTGGAGGCCCAATTGTGTTTAAATGCTTTTAATAAAAGTTTATTAACAACACCAATTAGTTACGTCTTTAGATACAATCTTTAATAGAGAATAATAGCCTCTTTTAGGATGGCCTTTAAAATAAAACGGAGTGCGCTGCGCCAAACAAAATTCATAAATTGCGTGGCCCTCTTTAAATACTTACCTTAAAATACTTAGAAGTCGGGACGTTCCATTTAGCGAATTTCCATTGCCTCACGCAAAGTTAATAATGTGTTAGTCGCTTTAGGATCGTTCTTTAATAATTTTACCTTCTTAAACTCGGGTGTGCATTTTATGTGACCCAAATCCAAATTCCAAAACGTTGAATATAACCATTTGGAATGATAAGCATACCTTGTGGCATTATAGATTGGGACATTTACCTTACACCAAGTTGAAGTCTATTTCTTCTAAACTTTCAATTTCTATACCTTCAACTCAACAATTTCCTTGTCATATTTTCCCCTTAGCTAGACAAACAAGGAACTCATTTCCCTCCAATTCAATAGCTACTACTTGTCCTTTTGCCCTTATTCATGTAGTCGTTTGGGGGCCTTATAATACTGCTACACATTTTGGAAATATATATTTTTTAACTTTGGTTGATAATTATTCTAGATCTACTTGGACTTATCTTCTTAGTACAAAATTCAATGCCTTCACAGCTTTAAAAGCTTTCATTCTCATGGTTGAAACTAAGTTTAATTACAGAGTTAAGACAGTGAGATCTGATAATGCTCTTGAGTTAGGATTAAGCCATGAATCTTCTTTTTTTTCCTCTCTAAAAGAATCCTTCATCAAACATCTTGTGTAGAAACGCCTCAACAGAATGAAGTTATTGAAAGGAAACATAGACGCTTACTTGAAATTGCAAGAGCACTTCTTTTTCAATCCAAAGTGCCTTTGAAATATTTGGGGGAGGGGGGGGGGTGTATTCTAACTGCAACCTATTTGATTAACAGATTTCCTAACTCTGTCTTACAAGATAAAACTCCTCATGAGCTTCTTTTTGGTATACCTCCTTCTTATGATGAACCTTAGGGCCTTTGGTTGCCTTTGTTATATTTCAACACTCAAAAGGGGCAGGGATAAGTTTTCACCAAGGGCAAGTCCTTGTGTATTCTTGGGGTACCCTTTTGGGAAGAAAGGTTACATGGTATTAAACCTTGCCACTCAACACATTGTGATGTCCAGGGATGTGGTGTTTTATGAGGATGTTTTCCCTTTTGCTTTACCACAAACATCCTCTTCTTCTGAGTTCCTTGCATCTCCTTCTCCTCCCAGTCTTTCTTCTTTTTGTCCTTCTCGTGATCTTTCTTCTTTTTGTCCTTCTCCAGAATTCTCCTTTTTGCCCATGCCTCCAGATTCTCCATCCTCTTCATCTCTACCTACAGGTTCTTCTTCTTCTCCTCCTCCTCATCATTCTTTTTCTTTTCTCCTACTCATGTTTCTACACCTTCTGCTGCATCCCCTTCTATTCCTCCAGTTGTTCCATTGAGGAAGTCATCCAGAACTCACCACAGACCTGGGTATCTTCAAGACTTTGTGTGTAACTCTGCTTCTATTTCCTACACTTCCCTCTCTTCTGTTTTACCTGCTCACACCTATATGAAGCAGGTTTGTATTTCTGCTTTGTCCTGCCAATCTCAATCCTTTATTAACTCTCTCTCCACTGTGCAAGTGCCTAGATCCTATTCTCAGGCAGCTTTGCATCCAGGATGGCAAGAAGCCATGTTCAAGTAATTTGAAGCCTTAAAGGCAAACAATACTTGGAGTCTGGTTTTTTTGCCTGTTGGGAAGCATGCTATTTCCAGCAAATGGGTTTATAAAATCAAACATAGTGCTGATGGTTCTATCGAAAGGCTTAAAGCCAGGCTTGTCATTAGAGGAGATACCCAAAAGGAGGGCATTGACTACACAGAAATATTTTCTCCTGTAGTTAAAATGACTACTATTAGGTGTCTTTTAGCTGTAGCTGTCAAGAATCACTGGCAACTCTTTTAGCTAGATGTTAATAATGCCTTTTTGCATGGCGATTTGATGGAGGAGGTGTATATTTAGGTCCCTCAAGGTATGGTTGTCATTTTTTCTGATTTTGTTTGCAAGTTGAACAAATCTTTGTATGGTCTCAAACAAGCGTCTAGACAGTAGTATGCCAAGCTATTGATGCCTTACATTCCAAAGGTTTTCAGCATTCTAAGAATGATTATTCTCTCTTTTTTAAACACTCAACTGTTGGTTCTGTGTATTTGGGGTCTATGTAGATGATATTGAGTTAACTGATAATAATGTGGAAGGCATACTTCTTCTTAAACAATTTCTGGATGCTCAATTCAAAATCAAGGGTTTAGGTCTTTTACATTACTTTCTTGGTCTGGAGGTCATGTATGTGTCTGATGGTATTTTGGTAAACCAAAGGAAGTTTACTCTCGAGTTGGTTGAAGAATTTGGGTGTACTGATTCAAGCCAACCTCTAGTCCTCTTCTTTTGGGTATGAAATTGTCTTCTGATGTAGGTCACTTGCTTTCTAATCCTTCCCTTTACACGAGGCTAATTGGCGAACTCAATTTCTTAACTCATACTAGGCCTAAGTTGGTTCTGTGTATTTGGGGTCTATGTAGATGATATTGTGTTAACTGATAATAATGTGGAAGGCATACTTCTTCTTAAACAATTTCTGGATGCTCAATTCAAAATCAAGGGTTTAGGTCTTTTACATTACTTTCTTGGTCTGGAGGTCATGTATGTGTCTGATGGTATTTTGGTAAACCAAAGGAAGTTTACTCTCGAGTTGGTTGAAGAATTTGGGTGTACTGATTCAAGCCAACCTCTAGTCTTCTTCTTTTGGGTATGAAATTGTCTTCTGATGTAGGTCGCTTGCTTTCTGATCCTTCCCTTTACATGAGGCTAATTGGCGAACTCAATTTCTTAACTCATACTAGGCCTAACTTAGCTTATACGGTTCAACATCTTAGTCAATTCATGTAGACTCCCAGACAGCCCCATTTGGATGCTGCTTTGCATACAGTGTGCTACATCAAATGTTTGTCTGGTTTGGGACTTCATTTCTCTTCTCATTCTTTTTTTTCTATGGTTGCATTTTGTGATTCAGATTGGGCTTCTTGCCCCTGATTCCATGAGATCTATTAGTGGTTTTTTATTACGTTGGGTTCTTGTCCTATCTCTTGGAAGTCGAAAAAGCAGACTACTGTTTCTTTATCATATGCGGAGGCAGAGTACATGTCTGTTCGGAGATTGGTGGCTGAATTAACTTGGCTATGTCGACTCCTGGAGGATATGAATGTTAGTGATCTGACTCCTATTATTGTTCATTGTGATAATCAATCTGCCATTCAAATTACAAAGAATCTTGTCTTTCACGAGCGGACTAAACACATCGATCTAGACTGCCATTTTGTTCGGGAGAAATTGCAAGATGGCTTGATTTCATTGCATTATATACTTGGTGCCCAGCTTGCATATATTTTCACTAAGAGCCTTCCTGGACAGGCACATTTGCAGCAATTGTCCAAGTTGGGAGTGGGTTCCTCCAGCCCCACTTCCAACTTGCGGGGGGAGGGGGAGGGGGGTTTTTGGGCCACCATATTTTACACCTGAGCCAGGGCCAATACTGCGTTAGAAGGACGGGCCCAATTAGTCATGTTTAATTATTTGCTTTTACTATTTTGTCCCTGAGTTATATATAGTGGGGGCTGATTGTAAATAAGGTACATGACATCATTCTTTGACAACTGAATGTAAAAAGCTCCGATATTTGTCTCCTTCTCGTTCTTCTAGAATTTTCATCTATGCTTCTATTTTGTTGGAATTCATTGAAGGAACTTGAAATTTCTCAATATTTGGGTTATGAGAATGGAAGAGTTATAGAGTGTGATTTTGGTGAAAGCACACACAGGTGAAGGTCTAGTACTTTTAGCACGTGTTGAATATATGGCTTTTCCTAGTGCTAAACAGACTAATTAAAGGCTAATTAATCTCAACCGTTTATAAATAAGAATTAAATATAAGTCATATTTTGCAACTAAGGAAACGAACCATGGACAAAAGTCATATTCCATATATTAATACATTTTCATTTGGTTCAAGAGCAAATATGTCCCTACTCCATAAAATTGATTTAAGTGGTTGTCTTTTTTCCTAGAAGGCTAGAAAACGCTTCTCAGACAATAATAAGTCGGTCCAAAAGTGAGGTGCATAGTGGTCATCCCAATCGTGCAATAAAATTCAACTTTAAGCCTTTTTTTTATCTGTCACCAAAACCGTGTATAAACTCCAACGCACCTGCCACCTTGAAATTTGGTGGAGGCTTGGCTTGCTAATTGCTATTGTTCTTTCTCCTCCCTATTTCCAGGAAACTTCACCCTCCCCTTCCCCCTCCCCCCCTTCCCCTTTTATTTTTGGCCCTTTTCCCTTTTTTCACCTCTTCTTGGTGTAAGTCTTAATTAATTTATCTGAATCTAAGTGTTCCTTCCATTTTCTTACCCCAAAAAAGAAAAAAAGGTTTCGTCTTTGAGGAATTTCAGCCAAAGGGGTACAAGAATTTATAGGAATTTCTAAGGATTTAATTATTTTATTAAGTCTGACATAATATAATGGATTCAGATTCTTGGACTCGTCTATTTACTTCTTCAAGGCGTTACCAATCTCGATCAGGTCAGTATTATGTTACTATTTATCTTCTTTTTAGGCTTACCCATAAATGATGCAGGTGTATAGATTACAACTTCTATAACCCCCCCACCCACCACCCACCCCCAAATGATTTTGGCTTATTTTCTGTGATGGGGTTAAGGGGAATATGTTTCTTTGCACGAACAATGATGAAATTTACATTTGCATATGTTTTTTTTATAGCTATTGGTTCTCCTTGCCTAGAAATGAGCGAGATATGCAAATTACAATTTTCTTTGTCGAGCTGGGGTTTTCTTGAGTACCAGAAAATGAAGAAATTTACATTTTCTTATGTGGGTTTTGCTTATTTTTTTGTAGAAATAATGTAATTAGAAATTGTTGTTTATAGGTTTTCGTTGCTCGGAAGTCAACCTGGTGTAACGATTACAAGCTTTTGTGTTTCCAGCTTTTTTGTTTAATGAGCTGAGGTTTAGTGAATATGTTTCTCTACCTGAAAAGCATGGAAGAATTTACGTTTGCATTTCTGATTTTTTTTTTCCTCATTAGTAGAAATTATTGTTGCGCAAAACTGAAATAGGTGTGAAGAATACAAATATATGATTTTTCCACCTTTTTGTTTAAACTTTTTTGGTGTGTTTTGCAGATATCTATACCATTGGAGAGGAGTATGACGGTGAAGAGGAATCGAGGCCAGAGTTTCTGTGTCCTTTCTGTGCTGAGGATTTTGATATTGTCGGCCTCTGTTGTCATATCGATGAAGAGCATCCTATTGAGGCTAAGAATGGGGTACGATATCTCTACTACTAGTACTTCTACCCATTTGTTTTCATTGAGTTAGCAAATGTAGGTTTTGCGTAAGCGTTTAAAACCAGGGTGACTGTCACAGAACCTTCTAATTTGCCGTTAGACTTCTTTACATTGAACTTATTCAGGAGTTGTTTCTTTCGTCTTATCAAAAAAAGGAAATGGTTTCTTTTCTTTCTATTCTTCCTTGGTGAACCCAATAGGTATTGGCGATCTAAAATGGGGGCTTTCATTTCTTGAAATAATTCTGTACCAGTAACTGTGTATATGTCTATAGAGGCTTGGACTTCAGAATTCAAATCAATGAATCACACTGGTTGTTTGAAGCTTTGAACTTCAAATTTCAAAGTAATGAATTGAATTTGTTTTCTGTTTTGCTCGTCTCTGTGTCAGAAAAAAACATAGTTTATTTTTTTCCCCCTCCTGCAAAATATGGAGATACAGAAATTTTTAATTCATGAACCATATTAAATTAAGCAATATAGATAAAATATCAGAAGCATTATGTGCAATTAACACTGGTGCTACGTTGCACAGTGGTTTTGGCTGATCACCTGCACCCCTTGATCCTCTTTAAAGATAGAACGCTATAACATCTGGATGGCTCAACCATGAAAACTGAGTGACGAGAATCTATCTTCACAGACTTGTGAAGGTAACACTTAAATTGATCAAGCTTCTAGTCACTGGAGAATGCCCCAAACCAGGGAAAAAAAGGAGTTCTTCATGAAGTGATCTTTATTTGAAATATGATCAGCTAATTTTTATTCATTCTAGTATTGTGATGTTTCAACGGTCTTGACTTATTTTTTCCCCCACCTTCCTCTTCTTCTGTTGAGGGTTGGACATACTACCTTTTTTTATTGAGAAAAAAGGTATAACAAATGAGCTTTCTACGACTCCTTTCTGAAGAGCTTCCAGTTTGGGTTAATATTGAATGACTGGAAAGTTTAACCGTCTGCATTTCTGCTTCTGTTTTTAAATATATTTTTTATATCTTTGTTTTCTTTTTATGAATAATTTGTGGTAGCTTTACTGCTCTTTGTCGGTTCCTAAGTTCTCCAGGTACTGAAATGGCTTGTCATCTCTAAGTTATTTGATGGAGTTTTAACTTAAAATATAGTGTTCAGAATTTGGTTTCCATATCATGTTAATAAAATTTCAAAAATTATAAGAGTCAGCTAATTAAGAAGTGCTGTCTCATCTGCTGGCTATAGAATTGAAAAAACTGTGTACATCAACTAACCAGGAAAAAAGGGCAGCCACTATGCGCGGGGTCCGGGGATGGATCAGACTACAAGGGTATATCGTACGCAGGGCTGCGTACAATAACCAGAAAATGAAAAAAAAAATAGTTCAGTTACTTAAGTGAGCAACTACTTAAGGTGTTCTAGGGCTCACTCCACAAAGAACGCATAGTGTGTTTGTGTGTCTGTGGTTCAGGGCTCAATGAAGTTACTTATTTGGATAGTGATATATGATAAGCGGCATTCATAAAAATAAAAAATAAAATACTGAATAGCGTCTGTTGAATTTGAGAAGGAGCTACCTAATTTTTGAGTGGCTTTTAAAGAGCTTGTAAATGTATAACCAATTCTTCAACAGTGCTCCAACCTGCTAAATAGCAGAGTAACTACTTCTTTTTTACAGTTCTTTTTTGGGGAAAATAACCAAAAGGCACGTGTGGTTTAACGACTTCTTTTAAAAAGTTCCTCAATTCAAACAATAGCTCCTGTATGGAAGGGATTGTTTCTGAAAATTTCAATTACACAAAATACTTTTCAGAACAATATTTTTTCAAGAAACAAAATAATGTTTAGTTGCATTACTATTACCTTCTGTGTTGACAAAAGTTTAGTCAAGGCTTCAACACCATTAACCTGAGAATAAGATAATAAGCTTAGAACTAGAAATGCGATTTTATTACACGGGCTAGAATCAGGTAGAGACTAAAGTGGTTCGGACAAAAAAATAATTTTTGATGATTATAATACGTAGATCTCCCTATGATTATATAACTTTATTCTGCTATTTCTAGAATAAAATCTAGATAGCTAAACACTATTTGCTAATTGCTACTAGCTTGTCAGTTTCATCTCCGGCTAGTGATCAGGGTTCTGTTAAAGAGCACAAAGTGATCTCTAGCACTTTGTCAAGCTTTCTTGTGATGTTAGACAACATGTCTTTATATGCAGATATGTCCGGTTTGTGCAAAAAGGGTTGGAATGGATTTGGTTGGTCATATTACTCAGCAACATGGAAATATTTTAAAGGTATCTTTTTGGTTATATGGAAATATTTTAAAGGTATCTTTTTGGTTATCTTTCATTATTGATTTTCATGAGTTTTGGACTTGAAACCTCTCTTGGGTTTGCTTCAGTATCAAATGTCCAGCACATCAGAATTCTTTGATTAGAACCGTATTTGAGCGTGTCAGTTTGTCTTAGTTTTACCGCTGGAACCATTTGCATAGTTTTCATCGTTTACTGCATTACAGGTACAGCGCAGGAGAAGATTTCGAAGGGGTGGTACTTCGGCTCTCTCTATTTTAAGAAGAGAGCTAAGGGAAGGAAATCTGCAATCCATCCTTGGGGGGTCCTCTCGTTTGGTTTCTTCCTCCACTACAGATCCCGATCCCTTGTTATCTTCATTCATTCACAATACACCTTTGGCTAATGAAATTCCTGATGTTCAACCTTTATCTTGTACTAAGCAAAGTTCAAAACAAGAAAGCACTCTTGAAAACTCCTCTGAAAGGTAATGCATCATAACTTCTGTTCGTGTTTTTTTATCTCTCTCAACTGCCTATCATCATGTGTATTACACTAGTTCCCTGGAGGTTCTATATTCATGTCTCTTGGATTGCATGTTTGAGTGGCAACTTGATTAAACCTTGGTTCCATTGATTGCATGTCTTTTCTGCTAACTGGATTAAACATTTTGTTTGGTGCTTGAGTTGTTGATTATTTTTTTATCTGGATAGCCTTTTACGTTTTTGCTTATTATCAAGGTAAACATGCGAAATTGATGTCATTTGTATGTTAGTAGTTTCATTTGTCAATAGGGGTAACTACTCCTGCTGAGACTTGCAAAGGTAAGGTAGGGACTAGTGATGACTGTTTATGAAGCCGTGGTCAATTGTGCGAGGCTTTTCTGTTGACATATAAATCATTGTTTCCCTCTATTATTTTTCTTTGGGGGGGTTGAGATTTGGCCATGTAGGCAAGAAACCTAACATATTAAAAGAAACGACGCGTTATCTGAGGCTTAAGTGGATTGTGGGCTGTAAAAGCTGCTCATCATCAAGCTACATGGCATTGAGTTTCTTCTGTGGTCCACTTCTATTTACCAAAATGTCCTAAATTATTGATTTTGTTGAACAGAAATGTTCAGCCACCTCCACTATCTGACAAAGATCAGGAGGAGAAGGCCAGGATAAGTGAGTTTATGCAAGGACTGCTGCTGTCCACCTTTCTTGAAGAAGACTTGTAAGCAAGAAGAGAATAATGTTAGCTTGGATATAGAGAAAAGAAAGGGGATGCTGCCATTCTGTGTAGTAGCTAGGGCAAGAGGGAACTCTTAAAAGTCCTACTTATGTGTATATTAATTAAAGACTACGTTTGTTTCCCATCTTCAATGTAGGCCATATGCTAATATTATTATTTCTAAGTTAATTGTGTAAAGCAACAAGAGAGATATATGACTATATAGCTAGTTTCACTAAAATTATCAAGCAGTGAAGCAGCTAGCGCCGCACTATAGCTGCTGCTTTTCATCCATTAGCAATAGAATTTGCCTTTGGGAAACAAAGGTAGGAAGAGGTTGGACAGTGTGAATTTTGAGGGTGGTGTATTAGCCCTAAAATAGAATTTCCTTACATAAAGGTACTTGAAGAGACTTTTATTGATAACCAACAATATTTGTTACTGGCTTAGAAGGGTTGACGTGGAACAATGAAATATGACAATAGTTTTTAATAGGCGTTGATAGTTGTTTTGTAGACGTTGCTTGCATCACATACGTATAGGTGATAAATGATAAAAAGTAGCTAGTAAATGCAAAAAAAATAAGTATATTGGTAAGGAAATCAGCGGCCCGAGGTACACAAAATACCGGCTGGTACAAAGCACGCCAGGAAGCTTGACATGACAGAAGTTCGAGTCAAACCAGACTAGCAGATGGTGAGGCGATTGGTAGTTCGGGCATTGAAAGGGCTTGGAAGGCAGCTGTAAGGTGCACCTTTTGCCTTTAAGTAAGCACTGTCTTAGGGAAGGGTACTGGGTCCTTAAGGGTTAAGGATAGGTAGCGTAAGGGTAAAGGGTTCTTTAAGGATACTTTTCGTAAGTTTTTTTTTATTATAGCAAATATACCACTAGGTAAGTTGCCTAGTGGCTAATACGTAGATAAAATAATCCCAAAATGGGTCTAAGGTTTACAGTTTGTCCAAACAAAAATAAAACAAGACATCTACAACTATTACACTAAAAATCACTAACAAGCTAGCTATTACAATGAATGAGAAGGTAGATTGCAATATATAGATGGTGTGAGTGAGTCCAGAAGGCAAGTGCAAAGACCCCATAGTAGTACCTCTAATGCCTTTACCAGCCGCCAGGTTTTGTATTACAAAGAGCAAGGCAAATGTGAATCTCCAACTAATACACCATACCACAACAATTCTCTAGAATTCCTCCAAGCATGTGTACATATAGCAGCTGATCTTCCTATAACTTGTGTTGTCTCCATGATGTGAATACTGTGTAGGTATCTACAATAGGTGAACCTTATGGAGTTCCTGTATATACTGAACAAGATAGTACCAATCAGTGGGGGTTCAAAAAAAAATTATAGTTAGTGGGAATTGAACCTATGACCTTAGATAGATTTTGAACCCCCTTGACCACTAAGCTAAACTTTTGGGTTGTGTTAATGAAGTTCAAAACTTAATATATAGACATAAAAAACAAATTTTGCCTTATATATACATTGTAATTTTTCGGCAAAGGGGGTTCGGGTGAATCCCCTTCCGCCTTCTAAATCCGCCCTTGGTACTCATGTAGTCCAACGCAGCCTGAATTGTACTCCAATATGGTACTTGTAATAGTACAATACCAAACATAAGTTCCCTGCCTGACATTACCATCACATACACTGCCCCACCGCCTCCAGATTGAGCATGCAACCATGAAGATACCACTAGACAGTGGCATGGTAGTGTCCTGTCACAATCAGATGGAGCCGTCAATATGGGTTTGGTATGGTGGGCCAGCCCAACCCGTAATTTAGTTGGGTTGAGCTAGAATTTTTGTAGCCTATTTTAAAATGAGGCTTTTAAGCCCGGGCTGAGTAAGTCCGTGGCATGTGAGGCTTGATTGAGACTGGGCTAGAATTGGATCTTTACTTAGATGAATCAGCGTTTGATCTTGAGAAGTTTTAAGAGATGGATGTTGTCATATATTGGAAGGACCATTCTAGAAAATATCCCGTTCTTTTAGTGATGGCGCGTGATGTACTTAGTATTCTTATTACCACTGTAGCGTCGGAATTATCATGTAGCATTGGTGAGCATGTTCTTACAAAGTAAAGAAGTTGTATCCATCATGAAAATGTCTAAACACTTGTTACTACTTGAAATTGGTTGCACGGCTTTTCCCAAACTCAATGTAATTATTTTTTTTATGTGAATTTGAATATTATTAGTTTTTAAAATTTAATTATTCTTAATATCTGGCTAATTAATATTGCATCTAAATTGTAAATGTAGATGGAAGTGAGGATGTTAAGAAAACCTTGCCACACACAGATTCAAATGTATTTGATGAAAATGATGTGTTGGAAATCCTATAAGGGTCATGGACATTCTCTTGAATAGTCTTGTCTTTTAATTTTTTTAGTGTTTATTGCGATATATTGGAACAATAAAAGAAATATTAAGTTTTGCGAATTTTTTCCAATAAGATACTTTTAAATATTTATCTTTTTTTTTTTAGGTTAGAACTTAGAAAAAATATAAAAATTTATTTTAAAAAATAATGGGCCGGTTCGTGAGGGCCTGTGGCCACATAAGGATAAGGTGGGCTGACCATTATAAGGTCCATCAAAATGATGGGCTAGCCCAGGACTGCCCAGTCCGCCACTTGCTAAAGCCCGCATGGCTGAGCTGGGCTAACCCGACAAGGTCCATATTAAGAGCTCTACAATCATATCTAACCAGGCATCAATAACGTGCATTTGTAAACCTTGACTTCTATCGTTATGGGTTAAGGGTATTTTTTGTAGCTTACGAGTACCCCTACTGGTTCTAAGGGTGGAGAACTGGTACTTAGGAGAATTTTAAATTAAAAATTTATATTTAAATACAAACAAACTTTAATGAATGAAAAAAATTCAAGTCTATGAAGTGTCTTTTATTTTATTTTATTCAATATAAACATTTGATTTCTAATACAAGTTAGAAGTATTTCTTTGTATTTCAACACTTGTAAAAATAAAATTACCTATTTATTTTGAATGATTTGATTTTTCAATAAATTTCCGTGGTTCTTTGGTTGGAACTGGTGGCATTTGTTCATCAGCGTCCCCGTCATCTCTGGTAAATATTATTTCATTATATGCATCGTTATTTTTTTGAATTATTTCTGGACGGCCAAAATTTCTTCTCTTCGCTTTAGTCCAATCTCTGAATAAAATGGTAGTCTCCAAGCTGTCTTCTGCCAATGACTGGTAGTAGTCTCCAAGTTAAAATCGTGTTGCACTAAAAGCTCTTTCGGAAGCTACTGACGAAGCTTGAATAGTTAGCACATCTCGGGTCATTCTTGAAAGAATCAGAAATGATTGTTGGTTCATCAAGCTTGTTAATTTGTGAAGATTGAGATTGACTAATCATTTGCCGAATAACACCAAAAGGTCTATTTGTAACAGTCTTTTTTAAGAGGTTGAGATTATGAAGAAGTAGAGGCACCACTAGTTGGTGCAACATAGTTTATTTGTCTTTGGTAATATTTAGAGCTCTTGATAGGGGTGTATAAACCGAACCGTAAAACCGCACCAAACCGAAAAGTTAAACTAAACCGATTAAAAAACCCGATTAGGTTTGGTTTGATTTGGTTTAGTATTGAGTAAAAAAACCCAAACCAAACCGACATATAAATATATAATTTTTATATATACTTCTAAGACTTTATATATAATTTTTTTTACAAAAATCCTAGAAATATTTGGGATTCTCTTATGGAATGTAATATTTAATAGAATATGAAGTACTCCATTTTTACTAACCTTAAATAATGGGTTATATGATCACTTTCTTATCAAGTGTTACTGAAATGCGTCAATTTCTTTGTTCTTCCTTGTTCATATATCAAGATTTATTAAATTCTTATATCTTTTTCAAATTTGAAGTGGTATTTTGATAATCTAAAATTAAATAGAACTTATCATTAATTAGGTATCATGTTGATTTTTATGTTTAATTATTAAATTTGTTTAACCTTATAAGTATACATTAACGAAAAATTATTGTCAGAGGACTAAAAAAATAACTATCATGTGTTATTAACAAAATACTACCATAAAAATATCTGAATAGATCATATGTTTGTCAAGTTTTTCAATTTTTACTAAACATATATTTACTTATAAAAAGTTTAACAAAGTAAGATTGAAGTAATATTCACATATTACTTATAAAAAGTTTAACAAAGTAAGATTGAAATAATATTCACATAACAAAAAAACCCGAAAAACCCGACAAAATCGAACCAATCCAACCCGATATAGTTGGTTTGGTTTGGTTTGGTTTTAATAAAAACCGAACCAACCCGGTCCATGTACACCCCTAGCTGTCAATATGGGCGGGGACGGGCTAGCCCGGCCCATCCCACATGGGCTTAAGCAAGCTGGGCTGGGCTATCCCATCATTTTGATGGGCCTTATAATGGTCAGCCCACCTCAACCCTATGTGGGCTGCGGGCCCCACGGGCCAGCTCATTATTTTTTAAAAATATAATTTTATATTTTTTCTTTAAGTTCTAACAATAAAAAAAAGAAAACTTAAAAAAATCTTACTGGAAAAATTTCACAAAACTTAATAACTTTTTATATTGTTCCAATATATTACAATAAACACTAAAAAAATAAAATACAAGAACCTTTAATTCACTACAAGTCAAAACTTAAAGCAAATTATTCAAGAGAACGTCCATGACGCTTATGGGATATCCAACACATGATCTTCATCAAACACATTTGAATCCTCTTGCTAGAAGGTTATTTTAACATCTTCACTTTCATCTACATTTACAATTCATTTGGAATATTAATTAGTTAAATATTAAGAATAATTAAAATTTTAAAACTAATTAACGTTTCAAGACTTTGATTTTTTAATATGATGAGCTTAAAACTTTAAGCTTGGGATACTCTTCTTATTATTTTGTCATAAAATTTTTTATTTTATATATTTTAAATACATATTTTTATTAGGCCCATGGACTGGCCCGACCCAGCCTCAATCAAGCCTCACGGGCCAGGAACTTACTCGGACCGGGCTTAAAAGCCTCGTTTACAAATGAGCTCCAAAATTTTTAGCCGATTCCTGCTAAATCATGGGTTGGGCTTGGCCGGCCCAACGGACAAAACCCATATTGACGGCTCTAGTAATATTCATACACAACTTTAGCATTTTGTTGAATACTAGCCAAATAGGTACAAAGAGTTGATCTTTGAGTTGGTTCTTTTTCTAAATTAAAGTAAATTATTTCAATAAGTGTCTTTGCACTAATAACTTTGATTTGAGGATGTAAAACAGCAACAGTAATATAAATAATAGGAATAGGAAAAAAAATATTTTTAAAATTTTTCAACCATTATATATTCGAAAAATAACATCGGAATTCTAGCTATATATATTACTAAAAATAGTTGGATAATATATCCCAAAAAATTCTTTATTAGCATAGAATTTTTTTTTCTAAAAAATGAATAAAATGAAAAGCGGTATCCCAATCATAATCTATTATCATATCTCGAACAGATTGAACATGAGAATTAAACATGTTGGTAATTCACAAGATTCACAATGCATCTTAAATTCTCCCTGTCTAGCAAATATTTAAGAGTGAAAAATATAACCAACTGCAAATCTAATTTTGTCAAGAGTAGTGCCAAATAAAGTAAGTCCATCTTGAACAACTTAGTTATAAATATGACATGTACATCTAATATGAAATATATCCGTAAAAGGTGGAGTTAAGTTAGTTTTCAGAACTCCAATATTAGAAATGTTACTAGAAGCATTATCTAAAATAATAATAATAATTTTGTTAGAAAGTCCACAAAAATCACAAATTTTTTTAATTTGCTTAGAAATAAAAATATCAGTGTGTCGGTCATGAACAAATTTATAACGAAAACGGCCAGGTTTTAAAAAAAAAAATTCAGGTACCGGTTCAGTTTACCTTAAGGGTACTTACCGTACCATAACTAAGGATACTATTTCGAGTACCCTACCTTTATCATACCCTTCACCCAAATTCCTCACCCTACCCCCCAACCGGAGCGATACAGTCCGGTACCAGTGTTACCTAACCTTAGACAACCCTACTTTTAGTCAACTATTCGATCCCCCTACTCTTTCTTCTTTTAAGTTATATTATTATAATTAATAAACATGGTTAAATCCTCACGCCCCTACCGTTTTTTCTAATTAAACACACTTTTTGTTTCTTTTTTATTGGTTACACATTTTCTTTTTATTTTTATCCTTCTCTTTTTTAGTCTTTATTTTGGCTTTTAAAATTCCTAAACAAAAAATATATCTATTAGACAAGGTCTTGAAAACTCAGGCCTCTGACGCCGGTGCACTTATGTTTTTGAAATTCTGGATACACCTCTGGTACGTAACCTTTTTATCACGTAGGTAAGCTTCATTTAATCACGTGCAATAAGATCATACACACCATGGCTATTCCACTTGAGTTATAATAGACCCACACCATGCTATTGATAATATTGAAAAAAAGAGAGTGCAAGCTAACAACTAGTATGGAAAGCTAACAACTAGATTTTGAGATGTATAAACCCGTAAATGGTGATAATATAATAGTTGAAGGCACTAAAAGGAAATACGGGCCAAATTAAAAATAAGAATTAATACACACCTAATTGGTTATTTCCAAGTGAGAAATTTAAAAATAGCCAGATTTACCACTGGACGTTGAAAAATAGCCAAGTTTCAAAAGTCATCGAAATTTAGCCACTTTTTATGTAAAGAGAAATCTGAGCGAAAACACTGTTCAAAATCCGAAAAATACGCCCGCAAATTTTACGGGAGTTCAAGCATAATTATGCTGGAACTCCCGCATATTTTACGGGAGTTCCAGCAAGTATAAATATCCAGTATAATATACTGGAGTTTGGAGCACTGGTGCTCCAGTCTCCCGCAAATTTTACAGGAGTTAGCAAAGTATACCGGTCCAGCATAATATGCTGGAGTTCGTACACAAATGCACCAGAACTCCCGTAAATTATACAGGACCGGTCCCTGTTGCAGCAAAATAGCAGCTATTTTTCATTGACTTGGTAAACGCGGGCTATTTTTGATTGACCAGTGTGAAAACTAACTATACCATGATATTTTGACTATTTTCAAAGACTCGATCTATAGGATTATAGTTAGGATGAAAAGTATAAGCAGCAATAACTTTTAGGTATGTACGTTGAAATTTAAATAATTTATTGACTAGTTTAAAATTGTTAGGGAAGGAGGCAGATTATTCGGTATTTGAAATGAAATGGATCCGGAAGAAGAATCGCGTAGAAGATTCACATAGCTGATCCTGACTAACTTGAGATAGAGGCATGGTGGTGAATCTTTATGAGCAATCGAAGCAGTAGGAGTGAAGTAGAAAACTCAATGAGACTTTGAAAACATAGCTATAAACAAAGTCACGTACTGTAAGGTGATATTATACTAGAGGTATTACAGACCATTCATTTGTACACGATATACATAGAATCAGCCTAATCGTTTTAAATTCAACATTAATTTGTGGTCTCCACAGTAAATTCAGAACATCAGTTCCAGGAACTCACTGTTGATTGAGGAAGCTCCAATGTATGTAAAGTGCTATAGGAAACAGTAAAGATGCTACCTTCATTTGTCACTTGACCCTACTGCAAACTTTACCACTCATCCATCTTCAGTAACTAATAGAAGTACAAAAGCTTGTATTGCATAAACAGAAGGCTACTTTCAAGTCTAGTTTTGCTATACCCGGTGACCAGCTCGTATAGACGAGCATATCGGGATGTTATGCTTACAAGAAAATAAGACGAGCTTCACCTCCTATGCGAGTTATGTGACACAAAAAAACTGTAGTCAGGGTGATTAACTTGCAAAAGCCGGAGCCAATTGTCAGCAGCTCGTAACAGAGAGTTGACCTTCTGACATTCATTAACTCCATCAGGAAACCAGAATGGTACTTGGAATTTGTAGGAGGCCAGCCCAAAGGTTGGGAGAGATAGCTTGGCAGACGTACCAGTACCAACGATGCCTCTACTAATAGTTGTGCCATGCTGTTGAGGCCAGTCAGTCCTAGAAACTGCAAAAGTTTGAACAATAGATAGTCAGCAACTTCAAGAACAAACAACTGGCTCGTTTTGTCTGTTAATTGAGCAGAAATAGAGAATAAATGGGATGAACGACTTACCACCGCCAGGTGTTGAAAGAGAATGGTACGTCAAAAAGCACGCATCAAGATTTTGCAAAGTTGGTCCTGTGGGTATCCTATATATGGGATACCTTCACAATGGGAAAAGCAGAAGACACATCAGTATTAACAGGTGAGTTTAGAAACCAAATCCTTGTTCAGTGAAGGCCGAAAGGAGAAAATCATACCAAGCCACAGAAATCCAACTTGCAGGAGTCAGATCACAGCTCCGATACGTCTTCAGTTCAGGAAATTTAGATGCAAGGCCTGAAATCTGCAGCATTGTGGGCAAAAGATTATAAATGCTATAACACTATAAAATAGAAGACTTGACACACTTCTGTTTGAAGATAAAACACTTGCCTTGTCAGCTAAAGGTTCACGACCATATGGTTGATTCCGCTCAAAATATTCAAATATAAGGAGACCGGGAGAGTTCCCTATCTCATTCTCATCGCCTGAAGATTCCAAGAAAGGGTCTTTTTTTAGGGAGAGATGCTTGATTCCATCAATACTTGAGCCAATCATATTCAGCTGATTCCAACTTCCATGAACTTTGTTGGCTACCCTTGAAGCTCCAGCTCCATATTCACTACTGTCATCACTACTTGTCTCCCTGAGAGAATCAGAATCACTTTCTTCACCTGGTCTCCTGGAAAAAATTTAAGCCCAAAATTGCTATTTGGAAGAAAATGCAGCTGATCCGTACTAGTAATCAAATTAAAATGAACTAAGCTTTTAAGGAAACAGAGCAGTTACTGTCTATTTCAATGATTAAACAAGATGTCTTCTACTTCAACCTAGTTTTCACTTAGTAGGTACGATGAGCAGCACAACAAAAAATAGAACGTTAATAACCTTGAGACATTTGCTAGCTCCATCTTCTTGCACAAAGTAAAATAAAACCTTTAAAGCAGTAAAAGACTAGTCAAATAATCAACAAAGGAGTTCAACTTTAAGGACTATACATGCGCGTCAGGTCGATGCCACATTACCGTGTTAAAAGTGTTCACTTGAACAATCTTTTTAGGTCACTCTTTCTGCAATAAATGTCCATCGAAGCTCATAGTTTATTTATGCAAAACGTGAAGCGCTTCAATAGCTAAATTTATAATTAAGAATATACCTTCCATGACCAACCATATAAAACGTATATCCTGCAATATAGCATAGAGGAAGGTGCACGCTTTAACTTCAATTGAGTGGCACGGCCACAGCCAGAAGGTTTAGATATCCACATCTCATTGATCTTGGTCTTTTACATAATAGATAACATTTGAGTTTATAAGAGATAAAAATTGCAGATTAGCCAATCCCCATACTAACCAGAAGCTAGGATAAAATCACCATTCTCAAGCGAACATTTAACAGGACAATTACAATTGAGCCAGAATCAGTAACATCTATTGCATAATGGAGAGTGCATCTTTCTTCTAAGCAACTATAATAAATC
This sequence comes from Nicotiana glauca, assembly GCA_026770625.1. NCBI lineage: Eukaryota > Viridiplantae > Streptophyta > Magnoliopsida > Solanales > Solanaceae > Nicotiana > Nicotiana glauca. Next base: position 39,079 of record MU696932.1, on the reverse strand, counting down.
GACACACAGTATTCTAAAAGCTCTTCAACACTTCTTTTCTCATCCCCCCCCCCCCAATCCCCAACCATCCCAAAA
>MU696932.1:6228-28321 GCA_026770625.1 Nicotiana glauca | reverse complement strand
GGGAATTGCGAGAAAGTTTGGGAAATGCGAACTTTGAAATTGCGAACAAAGTTTGGGAAATGCGAACAAGCTTGGAAATTGCGAGAAAAGTTTTGGAAATGCGAAGCCTGGTAATTGCGCACAAAGGTCGGGAAATGCAAAAAATCCTGGGAATTGCGAGAAAAGTTTGGAAAATGTGAAGCCTGCAGGCTTGCAATTCCTTAAGTCCAAAATTTTCACCCCGTGGCCTATCCAAAACTCACCCGAACCCTCGGGGCTCCAAATCAAACATACACACAACCTCAAAAACACCCTACGAACTTTCTCGTGCGATCAAATCGCGAAAATAACATCATATACATCGAATCAAGCCTCAAAACTCATGATTTCTTCCAAATTTTCTTAGAACATCAAATTTCCATTTTAAGTCCGAAACACGTCAAACGACGTCCGTTTTCAACCAAACTTTACAGAAAGTGCTTAAATCACATATAAGACTTGTTTCGGGCATTGGAACCAAAATATGAGCCCGATACCATAGTCTTCTAATCAAATTTCATTTTCAATTTCCTTAATTATTTCCAGAAAACTATGTCACACAAAAATTCATTTCTCGGGCTTGGGACCTCAAAATTCGATTCCGGGCATATGCCCAAGTCCCATATTTTCCTTTGGACCCTCCGGGACTGTCAAATCACGGGTCCGGGTCTGTTTATCCAAAATGTTGATTGAAGTCAAATTTACTCATTTTAATATCAAATTTAGCATTTTTCTCACATAGTTCATATTTTAGCTTTCCGGCTACACGCCCGGACTGCGCACGCAAATCGAGACAACCCTAAATGAGGTTTTCAAGGCCTCAAAAGTACAAAATGGGTAAGAAAACAAGTGATGACCCCTTCGGGTCATCACATCCTCCACCACTAAAACAACCGTTCGTCCTCGAACGGACAAAAGAAAGAAGTACCTGAGTCGAAAAAAAGATAAGGATAATGGCTCCCATATCAGACTCGGACTCCCAGGTCGATGCCTCAGGAGGCTGACCTCTCCACTGGGCACGAACAGAAGGAAAACTCTTGGACCTCAACTGACGAACCTGCCTGTCTAGAATAGCTACCGGCTCCTCCTCATAAGACAAGTCCTTGTCTAACTGGACAGTGCTAAAATCTAACACGTGGGCTGGGTCGCCGTGATACCTCCAAAGCATGGATACATGAAAAACTAGATGCACGACTGATAAGCTAGGCGGCAATGCAACTCTATAAGCCACCTCTCCCACTCGATCAAAAATCTCAAAACGGACCAATGAACCTAGGGCTAAGCTTGCGACCAATGAACCTAGGGCTAAGCTTGCCTTTCTTTCCAAATCTCATCACGCCTTTCGTAGGCGACACTCAGAGCAATACCTGCTCACCGACCATAAAAGCCACATCTCGAACCTTGCGGTCTTCATGACTCTTTTGCCTAGACTGAGCTGAACGAAGCCTATCCTGAATGATCTTGACCTTGTCCAAGGCCTCCTGAACCAAATCTGTACCCAACAACCGAGCCTCTCCCGCCTCAAACCATCCAAATAACCAAATCCCAGCTAATACCAACGGGCACGCACCCCACAAACTAGAACTCAAGAAGCAAGCAACGAAAATGGATGAATATGGGAAGGGAAAAAACACATAAAGGAATTATCAAACAAGTCAAACTAGCACAAATTTTCTAAAACACTAATCTACAAACATCTAACAAGAGGGAATGAAACATATAGAAGACTCACAAGGATCTTATACTGATATAACCCTCACCGCGGTACACAACCCAATGTCAGCATATCAAATCACTTAAAATCACGATAGTCCCGCCCTCAATACTAAATCACAAGTAGGGTACACATCAAACCTTCTGGGGACTCTCACCAGATCAATTCCGTCTACCACTCACAACACAGACTGGCTCCTATACTGGTGGAGCATATAAATCACAGCTCGTAACCAAGGATACTCCGAAATCACCTCAAACCTATCGAAATAGACAACATGAATTTACTACTAGTCTCATAACTCTCGGCAACAGCTAGAAATAGACGATAGACACGGTTATCACTCATAGAACATCCTAACAGATTAGTCACGTAAACAGAGTACAGTCATGAAATACACCCACAATGGAACAACAGATTAGGGAACTCACCCCAATAGGCAGAACTGTGATAAACTACAGATAGTGCGATTTATAACAAACTGAATTCGTACCAGAATGACATTAGCTGGCGCACCGGCCTCAAAACTACTATATGAAACACATCAACGAGCCGGGCCTTCCTCTCTTGGGTGCCCTCTACCTGCCTGAATAGCTCGCCGTGACACATCGGTCTGAAGTCTGGGACAATCTCTCACCATGTGGCTAGTATCTCTACACTCAGAGCACCCTCTCTGCTAATGAGGTGGTAAGAACTGTGCGGTACGGGTACTTCGAGACTCATGAACACCTGAGTTACTATGCAAATCCTGAAGCACGAACTAAACTGGCTGACCCACAAAACCTCTACCATGACGCACCCTGCCTCCAAAATAAGGACCAGTATATCTCCTCGGTCAACAAGGCCTCCTCGCCTTCACGAACTCTCTCTCCTGCTCTCGTCAGCTCTCTCTCTCATGACCCTGCTTGCTCTCCCTCTCTCTAGCAAGCATACCCTCTATCCTACTAGCAATGTTCACCACCTGCTGATATGGGATATCCATATCCAACTCGCGAGCCATACAGGACCTGATGCTGGGAATAAGCCCCTTAATGAACCGGCGAACCTTATCGCGAACAGTAGAAACCAAGGCTGGGGCATATCTAGCCAAACTGGTGTAACGGACAGCATACTCTGAGACGGTCATAGCACAATAGCGCAAATGCTCAAACTCTACTCGCCATGCATCTCTGAGGCTCTGAGGAACAAACTCTCTCAGAAACATATCTGAAAACTGGGCCCAAGTTAGTGAAGCTACCTCGTCTGGGTTGTCTAACTCATAGGTGCGCCACCAATCATAGGCGGCTCCTCGAAGCTGGAAAGTAGTGAAAGAAACCCCGCTCGATCCAGAAATACCTATAGTACGGAGAATGCGGTAACACTCATTAAGAAACCCCAAGGCATCGTCCGATGCTAATCCACTAAATACCGGAGGATCATACTTCTTGAACCTCTCTAGTCTAATCTGCTCCTGCTCGGAAGCCGCTACCATGCCCTCGGGCTGAACTGGTGCTGCAAGCGATGCAGGAATAATCTCAGGGACCTGCTCAATATGCACTCGCTGTTCCGGAGTGCGGCCGGCGGGAGTCTGTGCTCCTCCCCCGGCCTGGGGTGTGGCTGCAGCAAGGGGAAGCAATCCTGCCTGAGCCAAAGTGGTGTACACACTCATGAACCGTGCCAAAGTCTCCTTAAAGGCTGGAGTAGTAGTAGCAGTAGGCGTGTCAGGTGCCAGGACTCTGGCTGGATCTATTGGTGGTACCTCGGCGGCCGCTCGCGCAAGTGCTATTCCTGCACCATGTGCGCTTTCTCAAACTCTACCCCGGCCCTGACCTCTGACGATTGCAGCAAGGGGCATGGGTGACTAATCACCTCGGGTAGTACGTGTCCTCACCATCTGTGAGATAGTAGAAGACAGGGGTTTAAGATTGTAGATGTCAAAAATCTCGCACGATAGGGAAATCAAATGAAGTGGAGTTTTCCTAACGGTTACATAGCCTATCGTAGATAAGTACAGATGTCTCTGTACCGATCCACGAGACTCTAATAATCCGACTTGTGATCTGTGACTCCTATGAAACTAGAACTCTGATACCAACTTGTCACGACCCCAGTTCGCCTTCCGTGAACATGTCATGACGACACCTAGTCCCTACAACTAGGTAAGCCTAATAATGTGAAAGATAAACCATAAAATTGCGGAAGAATAATTACAACTGATTTAGTAAAATAACCATGTGTTTATGGTGCCGCTTGGCACATACAATAACAACTCTCGACACTAACAAAAATTCCCAAAACCCGAAATCTCACAAATCACAAGCTAAGGGATACATAAGAGGCTTTAACTCTAGAATGTCTGAACAAGGATAAATACTGAAGGACTATACTTATGATAAGTTGGAAAGGGACTCTTCGGTCTGCGGCTGTAGCAGATATACCTCAAAGTCTCTACCGAAATGCCTCCTCCCAAGGCTGACAGAACTGAGTGGAAGTACCTGGATCTGCACAACAAAAATATGCAGAAGAGTAGTATGAACACACCACAGTGGTGCCCAGTAAGTATGAAGACTAAACTCGGTGGAATAATGATGAGAAACAGTCAAGACACCTACCGATCAAGTAAATAATATAATGATGGGAACAATAGAAATGGTATATATATATATATATATAAAAAGACTGCACGAAATTACCAACAATGCTACAATCACGATGAGGGAAAAGAACAACAAGTAACACCAAAAATATAAGAAAATGATAATACATAACGACGGAAAACACAATCCATATCCTAAGGTCACAACACATTAAGGGGAATGTGAGCACGTGATTTTTGCCCTATGTGAATTATTCCCAAAAATTCAAACAAATTGATCTTCTTTCATTATTTGGCAATTTTGTGAATTTTGTGTTATTTTCTATTAATTGTTTGCATTTTGTTTGTTCATTTTAATTCATATGAAAATATAAAAAATATACTTGACATTTGCATTTTAGGTTTTAATTTCATATTTTAGGATTAATTAGTAGTTCAGTTGTTTTTAAAACAAAGTTAAGGAAAATAACAAAAATAGTCTATTTTGTATTTTTAATTATTAATTGTTGAATTTGTCATGAAATAGATTTTTTTTTCAAATGATTTTAGGAATTAATTGGTTTTGATTTGAAAATGTATTTGGTTTTTAATTTTTCATTTTAATAAAATCAGAAATATATAAAAAATACAAAATGAAAATAAATAAAAGAAATAAAAGAGAAATGCAAAAGAAAAAAAAGCAACAAAGTAAATAGCTGGTCTTAAGACCCAAATTTGGGCCAAACAGCTTAGCCCAACAAATTGCCCAGCCCAAATGCCCAAAACTCGTTCAATTTAGCCCAAAACCCAGTCTGGTCCAGCCCTCCTGGAATAAAACGACGTCGTTTGGCGTCCATAAATCTCAGCCATCGATTTTCCCGGATCCAACGGCCACAGGTGAATCTTGCAAATTAATATAACTGTATGATGAAATTAATTAAACCTAAAACATATATCACCCTCCTCGTACCTCTTCCCCGCCTCCAGCCGCCAGTGTAACACCACCGTATCTCCGCCTCCCTCCGCCCTAACGCCGCCGGCCGAAAATCGCCGGCGGCGGCGATGCTCCAAATACTCCAAAAAATACACCATAGCTGCTCCTCACCCTCCCCATTACGAATCCAGCCTCACTTTTTCTCAAATCCCCTCCGAACCCTTCGAATAACCAAAGTAGTGGTTGCCGCCTCCATCGTACACGGCGGTGCCACCACCAAACGACCCCAGCCTTACACCATGTGTTCTCCCCAAGGTTTTCTTCCCAAATCCATAGCCACTTTTGTCCAAATCCTCCTACATCTCCTCGAATTTCAGATCGAAATTGAAACTCAAAACCCTAATTTTCAAATTGCGGATTTCTTTCTATTTTTGGATTTTGATAGTCCTTAATCTTATGTTTCTCATAGAAACACATGATTAAGGACAAGTTCCAGTCCAAAGTTTGCAAAGGCCTGGCCGGGTTCATAATCCAATTAGGTATTTTTTCTTTTTTCTTTTAGTTCTGATTTTTTTCTATTTCTTTTTGTTTTTATTTTTTGATTCAGAATATGTTCTGGCAATTTTAATAATTAGTGTAGTATTTGATTTAAACGCATGATTTATAGCCTTTAATTCAGTAGTTTGATTGCCGTATGTGTTTTAGTCTGTTCCGATAATTGTTTTGTAATTCGATTTTGTTTCATTTTAATTGTTGTTTCAAATCTGTTTGGATACTGTTTGATTTTGGCTTGATTAAATCAATATTTTGTTAGTTTAATTAGTTTTAGTTTAATTCACTTCAATGATTGTTCCTCAATTCAGTAGTTAGGGTTGGTTGTAGCTGAATTGCTTGAACTCTTAATTTACCATAGTTAAATATGAACTCAGATAAAAGGTTTGGGGGCCTGGTTTGGTCAGTAATTTCAAGAGGGTTTTAAGGGTAGTTTGGGCATAGAAAAGGGTAGTTTTATTAAGAATAATAAATTCAAAACCAAGGTAAGGGTAATCTAGGTATTGTATAGCCAAAAGAACACCCTAGGGCCTTCTAGAATAGGACTTTAGTGTAGATTTTAATAAACTTGGGGCAGTAACTTGAGAAACAAGTCAGAATTTGAAGAGTTAATAAATGAAATCTAAAATTAAAAGAGAAGGAAAATGGGAGGGCCATCTAGAACCTTCTGCCCTATTTGTTGCCTATAAAAGGCAACCCTAATGCCTTCTTTAACAAGTTTAGAACCTCTAAAAATTCCCTCCCATTCTTCACAAGTTTCAGATCTGTAATTTGAAATCCAAACTTCAAATCTTCAAAAAAAAAAAAAAAAAAAAAAAAAAAAACAATACTACAAACCAAAAATAGCACTGTTACATTAATTTTTGATCAATTCTTTCTCTTCTGATTGCTGAGGTTCTTCTGGTGTTTACTGGGTGATTTTTCAAGTGGCTTTAGGTTTATTCAAAGTTTTGAGTTAATCTAGTAGATTTGTTTGATTCCAAACATTTCTGGATCATCTGGTGTCAATTTTGAGTTCATTTGGCCGTGTTCAAGTGGTTTACTATCAAATACGTGTAACTGAACTGAAAACTTGGTGTGATTTGTGTTGTTTGAACTTCAATCATTTCTGGTTGTGATACTGCTGAACTTCTGCTGCTTTTGAAAGTTGTTNAAAAAAAAAAAAAAAAATAGAAAAAAACAATACTACAAACCAAAAATAGCACTGTTACATTAGTTTTTGGTCAATTTTGATCAATTCTTTCTCTTCTGATTGCTGAGGTTCTTCTGGTGTTTACTGGGTGATTTTTCAAGTGATTTTAGGTTTATTCGAATCAGTTTTGAGTTAATCTAGTAGATCTGTTTGATTCTAAACATTTCTGGATCATCTGGTGTCAATTTTGAGTTCATTTGGCTGCGTTCAAGTGGTTTACTATCAAATACATGTTGCTGAACTGAAAATTTGGTGTGATTTGTGTTGTTTGAACACCAATCATTTCTGGTTGTGATACTACTGAACTTCTGCTGCTGTTGAAAGTTATTATCCTTGCTGATCTCTTCCTCTTCCTGTTATATTCTGAATTTCAGGAACACAATTGAAATCACTTTGATGTAATCGCAATTTGGAATAAAATGCAACAACCTTGGCTGATTTGTGTTCATATGTAGCTATGATTGATTAATGGATAAGTAGTTAGGCATTGAGCTAGTTGGATTGAAATAATGTCAAGGACTGTTAATTAGTATACTCCCGAACTGTTTTGGATTAGCTTAGTTGGCAATTACTTAACTGACGCTTCATTATAATTAGTTTTTTTAGTTAGTTTAATATTTTGTTCAAAGTCAAATCTGAAACAGCATGTAATAATCGCTCACTATTGACCTCCAGTGGTTCCATGTAGTATTAGTTGAAACTAGTAAATCGTCATTAGATTACTTTAATTGTCTCATAATCAGAAGTAGATGAAATAGGAAATAGTTTGTTCATGTTAGTCACATTAAAATAATCTAATTACCTAGCTTATTCATCGAGAATTTAAATCATAAACTCCTGTTGATTAATGCCTTTCATGTTTCTATTTTGCTTTTCCATTTTGGCAACATTAGATTAGTAGTTAAGTGAATAATATAAGTTAGCTTTAAATTGTTGATTCAAACAACCACTGCCGCACTTATTTGGATTCTGTATTGTTTGAGATTCAATTAACTGAAGAGAATAGAACCGAGGGCCTTTGACCTTAAGCCCTCCATCATTTTTATTGTTGTTTCCCATCACCATTGAGGGGTCTCGATAGAAGGTTGAGGCAGCATTGCTTACCAGGGCCTGCCCTTATATACACTGGGCCCACTGGCCAGTAAAGACCCTGGGCCATGGCCAAGTCAATTCACTTTGGGCTAAGGGTGAATCGACAGCCCACAATTGGGCGAGTTTGAAGCCAACTGGGATTGTGAGCCAAGTGAAAGGCTCAAAATTTAAATATAGTGAACCTTGTATAACCGCTAATTAATTAAGTGTTCATTTGTTTATTTTAGAGACAAAATTAAGTAGATAATTGTAGTTGCTATTAAGTTGGCTTTCAAATAAAATGAGATGAGCCTCGCCGAATAAAACTATAAATTGCGGGGTCCTAATTCAATGCTTAATTAAAAATACTTAGATTTCGGGATTGGCCATTTAGCAAATTTCACGGCATTCCCTAAAATAATAATACGACAGACTCTTTAAGCACGACTTTAATAAAATTACGTTCTTAAATTCGAGTGCACATTTATGGGACCCAAATCCAAGTCTCAACGGAGTCGAAATGGGTTGGAAGCCACCGGTGCACTGGTGCGACGTGGTTCGAAATACATTTTCACAACGTTGCAATTCTTATTAAAATAAAGATAAAAGCGGGCTACTAATAAAAGGCACATAAGGTAGAACATGTTTTGAAATTAGATAAAATCAAATACAATAGTTGAGCGACCGTGCTAGAACCACGGAATCCGGGAATGCCTAACACCTTCTCCCGGGTTAACAAAATTCCTTACTCGGATTTCTGGTTTGCGGACTTTTAACAGAGTCATAGTTTCCTCGGTTCGGGATTCAAACGGTGACTTGGGACACCATTAATCTCCCAAGTGGCGACTCTGAATTATAATAATAAATCCCGTTCCGATTGTCCTTTAATTGGAAAAACTTCTTACGCCCTTGTGGGTTTAGTAGGAAAAGGAGGTGTGATAGGGAAAATAAAGCGATAACTCAGATCCTACGATGATATTCACATAAGGTCTTATTCTACTACTTCTACAAATTTACAAAATCTAGGACAAACCACAACTCACGAAATCCCAGCATCTGAAATCTAACATTTGGCATCTTGTGCCCCATCAGTCTCACAGTCGTGCTGACAACTAACTGACTAACTAGGGCCACTCTCACATATATAATGGATAAACGAGGGCGTACCTCCACCCTTAACAAAATCAGGAGGAATTCACCTCTAATAGGAGTGTTCAGCTGCGTGTACACTGGTGCAAGTGTTCTAACAAGAACTCTACCAACTAGTAGGCATGAAAAGGAGAACGAACTGCACGTACGACGTATCTCCACAACTTCCAAGCGGTAAAAATCATACAGGTGAGTAACCCACAATCACAATATTAAGAAAAATAGGAATGCCTCTACTGGCTGTCACAATTCTTTACAATCAACCCCTGACATAGCCCACCTTATTTCGCCACGTGTGCAATTAATAACATACTAAGTACCGCCTTATTTTGCCACACGTGCATCATAATATTCTCACCTTATTTCGCCACATGCGCAACCTACATATAAATATACGAACATAACCCGCCTTATTACGCCGCATGTGCAATATATCAATAGCCATAGTAGCACGACAAAGACCTGGTGCAACCCCTCAAAAACAGTCGTACAACAGAAACCTCGTGCATCACAATACCAATAACCGCAGGGCAGAAACCTCGTGCATCAACAATATCAATAACCGCACGGCAGAAACCTCGTACATCACAATATCAATAATCGCATGTCAGAAACCTCGTGCATCACAATAAATGACAATATATACCGGAACAAAGCAAGGGAATCAACTCGGGTATTTTCGTTCACCAAAAGACGGTACAACTAACTCACAAGGAATAACCGTAACAGAGAAATACCAAGCGCAATAAGAATAACTCAACAAGGGATAAATAGTACGAAATAATGATTCCATAATACTCAGTTCAACAACAAGGAAGTTAACATGAGTCAAACAATTACAATTAAGGAAATACCAACTAAACGTGGGATATCTAACTTCTTTCCAACAAAGACCAATTAATTACATGAGAGATAGAAATAATACTTCCCAAAATAAAGACAAGCAGTTAGGAATAATAATGTGACTATAGAAGGGTAAATGTCTACAATTTAACAAGTAATAGTCAATTAGGTAACAAGAATATACCAAAAAGGGAAAATAAATTCCAAGTAAGACATGTAAAGGTGAAACTAATAGCAGGGAACTCAATCGTATCAAGAACAACTCCATATTAGGTAATTTCAAGGATCTAAGAACCAAAAAGGAACAATTATTCCACAAATAAATCCGAGCACGCACTCGTTACCTCGCGTACAAGGAATACAATCAACAAAGAAGACTCAAATCCTAAGGGAAAGTCCCCCACACAAGGTTAGGCAAGATACTTACCTCGAACCGGATAAAATCAACTAGCAACCACGTTCTTGCCACAAGTACTCGACTCCAAATAGCCCAAATCTATTCAATTCAATCACACATTGTAAATAAAAGCTCAAGCAACTAATTCTACTATTTAATTCAAGCTAAGACACGAATTTAGGTACAATGACCAAAATGCTCCTCAGGCCAACGTGGTCAAAACCCGAGGTTTGAACCAAAACCCGGTTACCCATTCCTCCACGAATCCAAATATATGATTTGTTTTGAAATTGGACCTCAAATTGAGGTCCAAATCCCCAATTTTAGAAAAACCTAAGTTCTACCCAAAACACCAAATTTCACCCATTAAAATCCTTGATTTTGAGTTGAAAACATGTTAAATGATGTTAATGCTTGAAATAAATGAGTAAAAATCAACTTACAATTGATTTGGAAGAGGGTTTGTTCTTGAAAAATCGCCCAAAGGAGTTGTGTTTTGAAAATGGGGCGAAAATGTCTTAAAAATCGACTAAGTATGAAAAATGCAGGTTGCAGATATGGGAATTGCGAACAAAGTTTGGGAAATGCGAACAAGCCTGGGAATTGCGAGAAAGTTTGGGAAATGCGAACTTTGAAATTGCGAACAAAGTTTGGGAAATGCGAACAAGCTTGGAAATTGCGAGAAAAGTTTTGGAAATGCGAAGCCTGGTAATTGCGCACAAAGGTCGGGAAATGCGAAAAATCCTGGGAATTGCGAGAAAAGTTTGGGAAATGCGAAGCCTCGTAATTGCGAACAAAGTTCGGAAATGCAAAAAATCCTAGGAATTGCGAGAAAGTTTGGGAAATGCGAAGCCTGCAGGCCTGCAATTCCATAAGTCCAAAATTTTCACCCCGTGGCCTATCCAAAACTCACCCGGGCCCTCGGGCAAAACCTCAAAAACAAACTACGAACTTTCTCGTGTGATCAAATCGCCAAAATAACATCATATACATCGAATCAAGCCTCAAAACTCATGATTTCTTCCAAATTTTCTTAGAACATCAAAATTCCATTTTAAGTCCGAAACACGTCAAATGACATTCGTTTTCAACCAAACTTTATAGAAAGTGCTTAAATCACATATAAGACATGTATCAGGCACCAGAACCAAAATATGGCCCCGATACCATAGACTTCTAATCAAATTTCATTTTCAATTTCTTAATTATTTCCAGAAAATAATTTCACACAAAAATTCATTTCTCGTGCTTGGGACCTCAGAATTCGATTCTGGGCATACGCCCAAGTACCATATTTTCCTACAGACCCTCTAGGACCGTCAAATTATAGGTCCGGGTCCGTTTACCCAAAATGTTGACCGAAGTTACATTTACTCATTTTAGTATCAAAATTTAGCATTTTTCTCAGAGAATTCATACTTCAGCTTTCCGGCTACGTGTCCGGACTATGCACGCAAATCGAGGCAACCATAAATGAGGTTTTCAAGGCCTCAAAAGTATAGAATGGGTAAGAAAACAAGTGATGACCCCTTCGGGTCGTCACATCCTCCACCACTAAAACAACTGTTCGTCCTCGAATGGACAAAAGAAAGAAGTATATGAGTTGGAAAAAAGATAAGGATAATGGCTCCGCATGTCAGACTCAGACTCCCAGGTCGATGCCTCAGGAGGCTGACCTCTCCACTAGGCACGAACAGAAGGAAAATTCTTGGACCTCAACTGACGAACCTGCCTGTCTAGAATAGCTATCAGCTCTTCCTCATAAGACAAGTCCTTGTCTAACTAGACAGTGCTAAAATCTAACACGTGGGTTGGGTCGCCGTGATACCTCCGAAGCATGGATACATGAAAAACTAGATGCATGGTTGATAAGCTAGGTAGCAATGCAAGTCTATAAGCCACCTCTCCCACTCGATCAAGAATCTCAAACGGACCAATGAACCTAGGAATAAGCTTTCCCTTCTTTCAAAATCTCATCACGCCTTTCATAGGAGACACTCAGAGCAATACCCGCTCACTAACCATAAAAGTCACATCTCGAACCTTGCGGTCTGCATAACTCTTTTGCCTAGACTGAGCTGAGCGAAGCCTATCCTGAATGATCTTGACCTTGTCCAAGGCCTTCTGAACCAAATCTGTACCCAACAACTGAGCCTCTCCCGGCTCAAACCATCCAAATAACCAAATCCCAGCTAATACCAATGGGCACACACCCCACAAACTAGAACTTAAGAAGCATGCAATGAAAATGGATAAATATGGGAAGGGAAAAAACACATAAGGGAACTATCAAACAAGTCAAACTAGCACAAATTTTCTAAAACACTAATCTACAAACATCTAACAAGAAGGAATGAAACATATAAAAGACTCACAAGGATCTTATACTGATATAACCCTCACCGCGGTACACAGCCTGGTCTCAGCATATCAAATCAACTAAAATCACGAGGGTCCCGCCCTCAACACTAAATCATAAGTAGGGTACACATCAACCCATCTGGGGACTCTCACTAGATCAATTCCATCTACCACTCACAACATAGACTGGCTCCTATATCGGTGGAGCATAGAAATCACAACTCGTAACCAAGAATACTCCGAAATCACCTCAAACCTATCAAAACGGACAACAGGAATTTACTACTAGTCTCATAACTCTCAGCAACTGCTAGAAACAGACGATAGACACGGTTATCACTTATAGAACCTCCCAACGGATTAATCACATAAATAGAGTACAGACATGAAATGCACCAACAATGGAAAAACATATTAGGGAACTCACCCCGATAAGCAGAACTGTGATAAACTACATGTAGTTCCCTCTATAACAAACTAAATTCATACCTGAATGACATTAGCTGGCGCATCGGCCTCAAACCTACTATATAAAACACATCAACGAGCCGGGCCTCCCTCTCTTGGGTGCCCTATACTTGCCTGAATACCTCACCGTGACACGTCGGTCCGAAGTCTAGGACAATCTCTCACCATGTGGCTAGTATCTCCACACTCAAAGCACCCTCTCTACTGACGAGGTGCTGGAACTGTGCGGTATGGGTACTCCTAGACCCATGAACACCCGAGTTACCATGCAAAGCCTGAAGCGCGAACTGAACTGGCTGACCCGCAAAACCTCTACCTTGACGCACCCTGCCTCCAAAATAAGGACAAGTATATCTCCCCGGTCTATAAGGCCTCCTCTCCTTCTCAAACACTCTCTCCTGCTCACATCTGCTCTCTCTCTCTCATGACCTTGCCTGCTCTCCCTCTTTCTAGCAAGCATACCCTCTATCCTCCTAGCAATGTTCACCACCTACTGATATGGGATATCCATCTACAACTCGCGATCCATACTGGACCTGATGTTGGGAATAAGCCCCTCAATGAACCGGTGAACCTTATCATGTACAGTAGAAACCAAGGCTGGGGCATGTCTAGCCAAACTGGTGTAACGGACAGCATACTCCGAGACGGTCATAGCACCCTGGCGCAAATGCTCAAACTTTGCGCGCCATGCATCTCTAAGTCTCTAAGGAACAAAATCTCTCAGAAACATATCTGAAAAATGGGCCCAAGTCAGTGAAGCTACCTCTTCTGGGCTGTCTAACTCATGGGAGCGCCACCAATCATAAGCGGCTCCTCGAAGCTGGAAAGTAGTGAAAGAAACCCCGCTCGATCCAGAGATACCATAGTACAGAGAATGCGGTAACACTCATCAAGAAACCCCAAGGCATCGTCTAATGCTAATCCACTAAATACCGGAGGATCATACTTCTTGAACCTCTCTAGTCTCATCTGCTCCTGCTCGGAAGCCGCTGCCATGCCCTCGAGCTGAACTGGTGCTGCAAGCGGCGCAGGAATAATCTCAGGGGCCTGCTCAACATGCACTCACTGCTCTGGAGTGCGGGCGGTGGGAGTCTGTGCTCCTACCCCGGCCTGGGGTGTGGCTGCAGCAAGGGGAAGCAATCCTGCCTGAGCCAAAGTGGTGTACACACTCATGAACCGTGCCAAAGTCTCCTGAAGGGCTGGAGTAGTAGTAGCAGTAGGCGTGTCAGGTGCCTGGACTCCGGTTGGATCTGCTGGTGGTACCTCAGCGGCTGCCCGCGCAGGTGCTCTCGCTGAACCACGTGTGCGTCCTCAAACTCTACCCCGACCCTGACCTCCAACGGCTGCAGTAAGGGGCGTGGGTGCCTAATCACCTCGGGTAGTATGTGTCCTCACCATCTGTGAGAGAGTAGAAGACAGAGGTTTAGGATTGTGGATGTCAAAAATATCGCACGATAGGGAAATCAAATAAAGTGGAGTTTTTCTAACGGTTACATAGCCTATCGCAGATAAGTACAGACGTCTCCGTGCCGATCCATGAGACTCTAATAATCTGCCTTATGATCTGTGACTCCTATGAACCGAGAGCTCTAATACCAACTTGTCACGACCCCAGTTCGCCCTCCGTGAACATGTCATGATGACACCTAGTCCCTACGACTAGGTAAGCCTAATAATGCGGAAGATAGACCATAAAATTGCGGAAGAATAATTAAAACTGATTTACTAAAATAACCATGTGTTTAAGGTGCCGCTTGGCACATACAATAACAACTCTCGAAGCTAAAAAAAATTCCCAAAACCCGGAATCTCACAAATCACAAGCTAAGGAATACATAAGAGGCTTTAACTCAAGAATGTCTAAAAAAGGATAAATATTGAAGGACTATACTTATGACAGAAAGCTGGAAAGGGAGTTTTCGGTCTGCGGACGTAGTAGATATACCTCGAAGTCTCTACCGAAACGCCTCCTCCCAAGGCTGACAGAACTAAGTGGAAGGACCTAGATCTGCACAACAAAAATGTGCAGAAGAGTAGTATGAGCACACCACAGCGGTGCCCAATAAGTATCAAGACTAACCTCGATGGAGTAGTGACGAGGAATAGTCAAGACACCTACCGGTAAAGTAAACAATATAATGATGGGAACAATAGAAATATATATATATATATATATATATATATATATATATATATATATATATATATATATATGTGTGTGTGTGTGTGTGTGTGTAAAGACTGCATGAAATTACCAACAATGCTAAAATCACGATGAGGGAAAAGAACAACAAGTAACAACAAAAATATAAGAAAATGATAATATATAAAGACAGAGAAAACACAATCCATATCCTAAGGTCACAAAATAGTAAGGGGAAAACAAAGCAATAACTCAGATCCTACGATGATACTCACATAAGGTCTTATTCAACTACTTCTACAAATTTACAAAAATCTAGGACAAACCACAACTCACGAAATCCCAGCATCTGAAATCTAACACTTGGCATCATGTGCCCCATCAGTCTCACAGTCATACTGACAACTAACTGACTAACTAGGGCCACTCTCACTTATATAATGGAAAAACGAGGGCGTACCTCCACCCTTAACAAAATCAGGAGGAATTCACCTCTAATAGGAGCGTTCAGCTGCGTGTACACTGGTGCAAGTGTTCTAACAAGAATTATACCAGCTAGTAGCATGAAAAGGTGAACGAATCGCACGTACGATGTTTCCCCATAACTTTCAAGAGATAAAACTCATACAGGTGAGTAACTACAATCACAATATTAAGAAAAATAGGAATGGCTATACAGGCTGTCACAATTCTTTACAATCAACCCCTGACATAGCCCACCTTATTTCGCCACTTGTGCAATTAATAACATACTAAGTACCGCCTTATTTCGCCATACGTGCATCATAATATTCCCACTTTATTTCGCCACATGCGCAACCCACATATAAACATACGAACATAACCCACCTTATTACGCCACATCTGCAATATATCAATAGCCATAGTATCACGACAAAGACCTCGTGCAACCCTTCAACAATAGTCGCACGGCAGAAATCTCGTGCATTACAATACCAATAACCGCACGGCAGAAACCTCGTGCATCTACAATATTAATAACCACACGGCAAAAACCTCATGCATCAACAATATCAATAACCGCACGGCAGAAACCTCATGCATCACAATATCAATAACCGCACGGCCGAAATCTCGTGCATCGCATTAAATGACAATATATACCGGAATAAAGCAAGGGAATCAACTCAGGTATTTCCGTTTACCAAAAGACGGTACAACTAACGCACAAGGAATAATCGTAACAGAGAAATACCAAGCGCAATAAGAATAACAAAACAAGGGAGAAATAGTACGAAACAGCGATTCCATAATACTCAGTTCAACAACAAGGAAGTTAACATGAATCAAATAATTACAATTAAAGAAATACCAGCTAAACGTGGGATATCTAACTTCTTTCCAAGGAAGACCAATTAATTACATGAGAGATAGAAATAATGCTTCCCAAAATAAAGACAAGCAGTTAGGAGTGATAATGTGACTATAGAAGGGTAAATGTCTACAGTTTAACAAGTAATAGTCAATTAGGCAACAAGAATACACCAAAAGGGCAAATAAATTCCAAGTAAGACATGTAAAGGTGAAACTTATAGCAGGGAACTCAATCGTATCAAGAACAACTCCATATTAGGTAATTTCAAGGATCTAAGAACCAAAAAGGGATAATTTTTCCACAAATAAATCCGAGCACGCACTCGTCACCTCGCATACAAGGAATACAATCAACAAAGAAGACTCAAATCCTAAGGGGAAGTCCCAAGATACTTACCTCGAACCCGCTAAAATCAACTAGCAACCACGTTCCTGCCACGAGTACTCGACTCCAAGCTAAGACGCGACTTTAGGTGCAATGACCAAAATGCCCCTCAGGCCAACATGGTCAAAACCCGAGGTTCGAACCAAAACCCGGTTACCCATTCCCCCACGAACCCAAATATATGATTTGTTTTGAAATCAGACCTCAAATTGAGGTCCAAATCCCCAATTTTAGAAAAACCTAAGTTCAACCCAAGAAATCCAATTTCACCCATGAAAATCCTTGACTTTAAGTTGAAAACATGTTAAATGATGTTAATGATTGAAAAAAATGAGTAAAAATTAACTTATAATTGATTTGGAAGAAGGTTTGTTCTTGAAAAATCGCCCAAAGGAGTTGTGTTTTTAAAATGGGGTAAAAATGTCTTTAAAATCGGCTAAGTATGAAAAATGCAGGTTGCAGATATGGGAATTGCTAACAAAGTTTGGGAATTGCGAAAAAAAGTTTGGGAATTGCGATCTGGGAATTGCGAACAAAGTTTGGGAAATGCGAACAAGCCTGGGAATTGCGAGAAAAGTTTGGGAAATGCGAACCAGGTAATTGCGAACAAAGTTTGGGAAATGCGAACACGCCTGGGAATTGCGAGAAAAGTTTGGGAAATGCGAAGCCTGGTAATTGCGAACAAAGTTCGGGAAATGCGAAAAATCCTGGGAATTACGAGAAAAGTTAGGGAAATGCGAAGCCTGCAGGCCTGCAATTCCTTAAGTCTAAAATTTTCACCCCGTGGCCTATCCAAAACTCACCCGAGCCCTCGGGTCTCAAAACCAAACATACACACAACCTCAAAAACACCCTACGAACTTTCTCGTGCGATCAAATCGCCAAAATAACATCATATATATCGAATCAAGCCTCAAAATTCATGATTTCTTCCAAATTTTCATAGAACATCAAATTTCCATTTTAAGTCCGAAACACATCAAACGACGTCCGTTTTCAACCAAACTTTATAAAAAGTGCTTAAATCACATATAAGACTTGTATCAGGCGCAGGAACCAAAACACGATTCCGATACCATATTCTTCTAATCAAATTTCATTTTCAATTTCCTTAATTATTTCCAGAAAATAATTTCACACAAAAATTCATTTCTCGGGCTTGGGACCTCAGAATTCGATTCCGGTCATACGCCCAGGTCCCATATTTTCCTACGGGCCCTCTGGGACCGTCAAATTGTGGGTCTAGGTCTGTTTATCTAAAATGTTGACCGAAGTCAAATTTACTCATTTTAATATCAAAATTTAGTATTTTTCTCACAAAATTCATATTTCAGCTTTCCGATTACGCGTTCGAACTGCGCACGCTAATCGAGGTAACCCTAAATGAGGTTTTTAAGGCCTAAAAAGTATAGAATGGTTAAGAAAACAAGTGATGAACCATTCGGGTGGTCACAGATATCAACTCGAATTGGAGCATTTACAACTGGAATATGCGATTTAGTAACCCGGGGAAGGTTAGTAAATGCATCTGGTAATTGATTTGCAACATTTTGCATATAAATGATCTTTTAAACTTCTTGGTCACATTGATTTGTACAAGGTTCCAAATGAGATAGAGATAATATGTTCCAATCTATCTCTTTTTCTAGTTGTTTATTTTCTCTCCCTAATGTTGGAAAAACTGATTTATCAAAATGACAATCAACAAATCTGGCTGTAAACAAATCTCCTATCATAGGCTCCAACTATTTAATAATAGAAAGAGATTCATAACCAACATATACTTCCAACCTTATTTGGGGACCCATCTTTGTGCATTTGGTGGAGCAATTGGAACATATACTGCACATCAAAAATTCTTAGATGGGAAATATTTGGCTCCTGACCAAAAGCCAACTGTAATGGGGATACTTTATTATAACTGGTTGGCCTTATGCGCACAAGTGCTGCTGCATAAAAAATAGCATGTCTCCACACTGAAAGGGGGAGTTTTGTCCTCATTATCAATGGTCTAGCTATTAGTTGAAGTCGTTTAATCAATGATTCTGCTAGACCATTTTGAGTATGAACATGAGCAACCGGATGCTCAACTTTTATTCAGTGGCCATACAATAATCTTTAAAGGCCTGAGATGTATATTCACTAGCATTATCAAGACGAATTGTCTTAATTGCATAATCTGAAAATTGTGCTCTTAATAGTATTATTTGGGCCAACAATCTTGCAAATGCCATATTACGAGTTGACAATAAGCACACATGTGACCATCTTGTAGATGCGTCTATCATGACCATAAAATACTTGAATGGTCTACATGGAGGGTGTATAGGCCCACATATATCACCCTGTATACATTCCAAAAATGCAGGGGATTCAATCCCAACTTTAGTTGATGGTTTAATAACCAATTTTCCTTGAGAACAAGCAGTACAAGAGAATTCCTTAAATTGAAGAATCTTCTTATTCTTCAATGTGTGCCCATATAAATTCTATATTATTCTACGCATCATGTTATAACCGGGATGTCTCAACCGATTATTCCAAATGATAAAATCATTAGAAGTAGTAAACCTTTTGTTTACTATGGCATGTGATTCAACCACACCAATGTTTGTGTGGTACAACATAGAAGAAAATGCATGTAATTTTTTGTGCACATATCTTTTATACCCTTTTATTGTAGTAATATAAAGGTATTCAATGTTTCGTTCGTTTAATGTCTCAATATGGATCTATTTTGGCGAATAGTTTTGAAACTCAACAAGTTTCTTTGAGACTTACTACAGTACAATGCATTATCAATAGATAATATCGTTCCTCCAGGTAATAATAAGGCCGCTATTCCAGAGCCCTTAATCAACTTTGTACTACTGGATATTGTATTAATATAGGCCTTTTTCATAACCAAATAAGAGAAAAATTTCTTTTCTCTTAATATTGTGTGAGTTGTAGCACTATCCAAAAGACATAAATCTTCATTACTCATCTTGGATCCAATTTAAGACTGGGGAATTTTAATTTCTTCATAAAAAAATAAAAGTACATCATGAGAAATACGGAAAAACTAACATCACGTACGACAACATAAGACAACTTAAGTACTACTTGAAAATAAAAACAACTTTAGACGAGACAAAAACAGTGAAAATAACAACATAATTGCATTCCCCAATAAAATGATCAAACTTTAGTTTTGATCTCCAAAGAAATCTTCAACTTACAAATGAGTAAGATCATCGAGGCCTTGAAAATCATCATCATTCAAAACAAGATTTGCCTCGGCATTGTCATCATTTTGTTTGAAGGCTCTGCCTCAAAATCATTTTTAAAGGTCAAGTGGGACTCCACTGGGGCATTAGCAGAAGATGCTCCAACATTATTTGCCTTTCTTTTGATGGAGTTTTGATAAAGCCTGAAAAAATGCTCAGGTGCACGATATTCAATTTTCCAATGACCTTTCATGCTACAACGGTGGCAGTTACCGCTTTTTCTTCTTGAAGGATTGTTTTGAGAACCCATATTGTTCTCTCGTTTGCCATGACCACCACGATGATGACTATTATATCGTCTCTTACCATTGTCATGCCCACGTACATTAATATGTCCATGATTATTTTTCTGTCTTTTTCCAGACTTATCTCGTCTAGCTGCCATATTCGCTTCAAGAAGCGGAGCTGACCCTGTAGGACGAGCTTCATGATTTTTCAGCAAAGGGGTATTATATTGCTCAGCCACCAGAAGGCATGAGATCAATTCAGAATACTTTTTCAAATCTCTTTCACGGTATTGCTATTATAATACCATATCTAAGGCATGAAAAGTCGTAAGAGTCTTTTTTAGCAAATACTCATCATTCATAACTTTCCCACATAATTTCAATTAGGAAGTTATTCAAAATACAACAGAGTTATACTCACTTACGGTCTTAAAATCTTGCAACCATAAGTGCATCAACTCATATCGAGCACTTGGCAATACCGTAGCCTTAAGGTGATCATACCTTTCCTTCATGCCAGTCCACAATTCAAGTGGATATTTCACTGTTAAATATTCAACCTTCAAACCTTCACCCAAATGATGGCGAAGGAAAATCATGGACTTCGCTTTGTCCTGGCTTGATGCCTCATTACCCTAAGTAATGGTGTTACCAAGGCCTTTAGCAGCTAAGTGAATCTCAGCATTGAGAATCTATGATAGGTAATTCTTTCCAGAAATGTCAAGTGCCACAAACTCAAGCTTTGACAAATTCGACATAGTAAAAACTATCAAAGAAAATGAATGAATTAGAAATAGTAAAATAAAATTAACGAAAATATTTTCATCAAAGGGTTAATCTGATCATATCCCATAAAAATAATAACATCAATTGACCAGTTAATCACCATAAAATACATGAATTAGCTATGCCACAATAATAAATATAAACATATAACCCGAAAGCCATTAGTCGTATGGAAAGAAATCTGGAAGTCATTTGATAGAGTATTAAAATAGTAGGAAAAACTATTTCAACTAATCTTAACTATTCTGACAAACATGTCAACTATTGACATTCATAATGCACTCAGTATAATTGTCATATTTCCTTTTTACAAAACAACACATAATTCTAATTGAATAAATCCAAAAGAAGTAGATTCCACATAAAAGAAATGCGTAGCAAAAATTTGATAATTTGAACACTAGGTTGTAGATATATACCTTTGCAAGTGGAATTCAACCGTGAGGTTAGAGACTTCGTGCTGATAACATATTAAAAAATGTAGCTCAAAGTAATAATATAAAACAAGAAGATAAGTAGAATAAGAGAAGAAGAGGTAACTTTCTTATTTCATCAAGTGTTCAAGTGTGTTTCATCTCACATTTCATGCCTCTATTTGTGAGCACGTGATTTTTACCCTAGGCAAATCATTCCAAAAATATCAAATAAAATATTTATAATTTTAAGAATTGTGTTGCATCCTTTTATTAATT
>MU696924.1:51870-63201 GCA_026770625.1 Nicotiana glauca | reverse complement strand
TACAATACTAAAAGTCATAACCAACAATGAAAAATAGGAAGAGGAAAGAAAAAAACTTGTAGAAGAATTCTCCGCCTTGCTCCCAATGTGTTCTTGCCTTCTTAGGTCTAATCTATGTCAAAAATATGTCCCTGGCTCAAAAATACCATTTTCCATGTATATATACCAAGTAGGGTCGGGCCTAAACATTTATACCTTCTCCTACGCAAAAAAGGACAAGTTTTAGGCCTGGATGGCCGTGGTTCTACCGCGGTCGCGGTCAAACCGCGGCCAAACACCCTCTCAGATTCTTCATTCGTCCGCGAATGCCTTCTGCCGCGGTCGCGGTGAAACCGCGATTTTTCACCCTGTTTCATTTGGAATTCGGAAAAACGCAAAACATGAAAGTTGTAGCCCTTTGAGTTAGCTTTCCAACCATATATTGTGGAGCCAAAATGGAATTTTGAGAAAAAAGTTATGTCCAATTTACTAGACAGTGCGCAATATGCCTCATCGAGTCTTCGTTTGTTCTCAACTATCAAATTTGACCCCCGAACACGATCCCGGCTTAATTCCTTGAGGTTTTACTCAGACTTCAAAGCTTCAAATCACTTAAATTCATTCCATAACATCTATATATCTCGGAATCACACCTACAAGGCATAAAACACACAATTAGTGCAACACACTAGCGATTAAAGCGCAAACTCAACTAAAATGCAATAAATTAGAATGTAATAATCGACTAAAACACATAATTATAGCCTATCATCAAAAGTGCAGTCCCATCTTCTTTGGTGGTGAACTTCTTTGACTCAATACAATGAACATCCAATTATTTGGCCATCAGCTGTGGTAGAGCCAAAAGCCTTTTCGTTATTATAAAAAAAAAGATATTTGTCTTATGTTATTGGTAGAATGAGAAAAGGTTAACGAGGATAGAAACTTTGGTAAACTTAATTAGAACATTGCACATTATTAATTAGAGAGTTCAAATACAACCACTAGACCCTAAATTAACCATCAAGAGGTGGTTATTTTTTTATTTAAGACAAACAACAAAATGCAGTTAGCACACGAGATCAAAGCCTTTACAAAAGACAATTTGCCCTTCTCAGTGTCATATTTTTCTCTAGAAGGATTTTCCACATAAAAATTTCAGTATACTTATTTTTTTTTAATTTTTATTGATTATCGTACCTCCTTGCTACATGATCCTACTATTATCGTGCAGGGGCGGCTCGATATACCTGGGGCCTAAAGCGCAACTAGAATTAGAGGCCCAATTTTTTTTATAATCGATTTCTCTAGTAATTATTTTTCAAGTGATCATATAGTTAATTTATTTAATCATTCTTGAGACGTTATTGATCTTATGTAATATTTTATCTATTTTTATTTTGAAAATTTCTTTCCGTTGAAGCAATTATTAGGCATTTAAAAAAGAATCAAGTATTTTTATGTAATTAAGTATATTGATTATAGTATTATTTGCTACTTGTATTACTTTTCGTAACATTTTAAATTCAAAATATAAATCTAAGCCATCAATATTAGAGTGACTATTATGCTTTAGTGGTTAGAATATTAATATTGCAAAATGAAGATTATATCAAGTTTAAAAAAACCATAAAGATATGTTTACTTTATTCTAGGGGACTTTTCCATCTATCTAACAATCATATCAATTTTAAAATGATAAATTATTACTGTACTACAAAAATGCTTAAACTGTTTTATGGAAAAATTAACACAAAACGTATTCCTTTTAAAATTGGGGCCCCTCAAAATTGGAAGCCTAAGACATATGCCTTACTTGCCTACCCCTTATGCCGGCCCGGTTATCGTGAATATTATCTCGAGGGGCTATTTATTTCCAATAACTTTAATTTAAATTTTATATTTATATTAAAATTATTCATTAAATATGTATAAAAAGCAATTCAGAAACTTGTTGTTATATTGATGTCGATATCTTAGAATCTAAAACACATATAATTCAAATCGTGACTTCGCCTATGCTAATTAGTACGACTCGAAAAGATCATATCAAGAGCTCTTAATTCTTTGTTTAGGCCTTGTTTGGAAAGAGACCATAAGCCAAGTTTCATTTGATTTTGAATTTCTTTAATATCATATTGTACAGTCTCTTCAGAATAATCATTATTCTAGATAAACACTAAACATTGAGGAATCAAAATTGAGCTGTACGATAATTTCATTTTCATCACGTTAATTTTTACAATCCACGTTATCCTCGTCTCCATGTGCATAATCAATCTTGTCTTCTCTGCTAGCATGCCATCTCTTATTCTTGTGGCTATAATTGAGTACTACTCCTTACATTTAAAGAGCCTCCACTTGCAATCATACCCGAAATCCCCCTAACCTATACTTATCCGAAATCTCAACTACATACTTTTTCTTTGCGAAAATCCTATTACCCCCATAAACTTATTTTAAATGTAATTATTTGCTCCTTTAACGCTGACGTGGCACAGTGTGTGTATTTCACAAGCAAGAAAAAACGATTTTCAGATTATTTTTTACCATTTTTTCTTACTTTTTTTTTCCTTTTCCTTTTTCTTTTTATTTTTCTTTTTTTCTTTTACTTTTTTTATTTCTTCTCTAATTCCAGTGGATATTCATTCACCGACGACTTTGTCTAACCGTTTTTCTTTCATTTTTTTCTTTTCACACACAAATTAAACTCTCAAAAAGATCTATTCATAAGCAAAATACTCTCAGATTTGGGGAGGGAAAAATTCATCATCGAAAAACCTTCCCACGCCGGAAAAAAATAATGTATTAAAATTTTAACTGAAATTTTTTTTCTCAACTTATATTCGTTTTTATTTCTTTTGCTCTTCCTCTCTCTCTCTCTCTCTCTCTCTCTCTCTCTCTCTCTCTCTCTCACACACACACACACACACACACACACACACACATATATATATATACACACACATACACACACACACATACACTTAGATCGGGATAAAAATCTGTCGTCGAAAAAATAAATTACTGGAAAAAATGGTGTTTGTAAAATTCCGATGACCACTATTTTATGCCGTCGGTGACCAAAACAAAAAGAAAGAGAATGAAATAACCAAAAAAAAAAATGAGAATAATAAGAAATAAGAAAAAAGGGTAAGAAACAGAAGAAAGAATAAAAAAAAGTACTAAAAATACATGGTGGGGCGCGTGTAGCTCACCACTTGCCAAGAGTTTGGTTGTCAGCGTTAAGGGTGCAAATAATTACATTTAAAATAAGTTTAGGGGGGTAATAGGATTCCCGCAAAGAAAAAGTGTGTAGTTGAGATTTCGGGTATAGGTCAGGGTGGTAATTATGCATTTTCCCATGAATATAATCATTTCACCCAGTTAGAGATTTTGAGTTCGAACTTCGTGAATGTAGAAACCTGTGTAGAGAGGCTTCCCCTCTTGATAGACCCGAGGGCGAATGTAACTCTATACCAACTGGCTCAATTGAACTCATAACTTTTGATGTGGAGCATAAATTTATGTGGAGCTCATTAAAATAGCAATAAATTGTAAATATGAACTCATAATTTTAAGGATATAATGAGTTCAATACTAAAAATCTTAAAAATTGAACCTATAAAGTTTACATCCTGGATCCGTCTCTGGATGGACCTCGCTCGCAGTGCGTAAATGAATTAGTCGGACTAGCAATTTCGAATATCTGATGATTATTCAAAAAAAAAAAAAGAATGATTCCCACATGTCACGATCCAAATGATTCCCACATGTCACGATCCAAAATTTCTACATTCGAAACCGTGATGACGCCTAACATTTTACTTGCTAGACAAGCCAACGTTAAAGAAACTCTCAGTCCATTTTCATTCAATTTCAATAAATAAAGTCAATTAAGCCAAAATAAAATAAAGCTAAGTGCGTAATAACATAAATGTCCGTTGTCACACCTCCTTTTTACTATTCCCGGAAGGGTATAAGGGAGTCTTTTCCAATTTAAGTGACAATCGAAACAGGATTATTTAAATTAAAATCAGCGTCGCCACTTGAGATAATTTATGATGTCCCAAGTCACCGGTTTAAAATCCTGAATCGAGGAAGTTTGACTCTATTTACGGTCTGCGAACACATAAATTCGGGTAAGGAATTCTGTTAACTTGAAAGAAGGTGTAGGCATTCCCGAGTTCTATGGTGCTAGCACCGTCACTTTAATCATACTTGGATGAATAAAATTGCTCAATTACTCATTTTAGAACCTATGTGCATTTGCCTTTTAATTAAGAAATTATCTTGAAACAGATCACGCATACGTGTATCCATTTGTTTGGTGCGTCAAAAATCATGTCACGCGAACATGTCCACAATTAATAACGCTTTATTATTAACGAGTTTGGCTAAAGTTGCACGAACGCATACTCCGATTTTGTTTTTAGAATCGTAATCATGCTACTCGAATGTGTCCAAAACCACGATAGTATATTAAACATGCCTAAAGCATACTATGAACATTTGTCATTTTTATATCTAAGTCATAAGATTAATACGAGAGCCATGTATGATTAAATTGTGGATGGCACGCCCTCGGACTATATGAACTAAATAATTTGGCGGCCGATTAAAACAATTTTATTATTAAGGAAGTTTGACTGAAGTTGCACGAAAGCATGCTCTGCATTGGTTTTTAGAATCGTAAGCATGCCACGCGAACGTGTACACAATCACAATTGTATTTTAAATGGCCCTAAAGGATTTTCTATGAATATTTATCCTAATATCTATAGCCCGTTTGGCCAAGCTACAAAAATCAGTTTATTTTGAGAAGTGCTTTTTTTCAAAAGTGCTTTTCTCAAAAGTACTTTTGGTGAAAAGCAGTTTGTGTTTGACTAATTAGTTAGAAAAGCACTTCTGAGTAGCAATTAGTGTTTGACCAAGCTTTAAAAAACTGCTTCTAAGTGCATTTTTCTCAAAAGTGCTTCTCAGAAAAGTGCTTTTGGAGAGAAGCTATTTTTTTTTGCTTCTCCAAAATTGCTTCTGCTACTCCTCAAAAGCACTTTTTCCTTCTAAAAGTTTAGCCAAACACTTTAATTTTTGGCTAAAAGTATTTTTGGTAAAAAAAAAAAAAAAAACTTTTGGCCAAAAAGAAGCTTGGCCAAACAGGCTACTAATCATAGTCTTGTGAGGGCCATATATGATTTAGTGAAGATGGCACACCTCAACCATTTTAGGAGTCATAATTAAACTGAGCCTAAGGACGCTTGCAATTTGCACATGATTCAAATTCAATAAAACTGAATGTGTGAGCGTGAATAGGCCATAGGCTATTTCAGTGAAATGGACCAGCGTACAAACTCTTTGGCCATTCAGGTTAGGCGACCAAATTTAAAGAGAAATGACAAGAGAATTGGGCCTTAGAGGCGAGCCTAAAATGGAAAAGAAAGGGGCCTGAGATACACAAGCCCGGCTTGGGCCAGGTGGTCATACTTGGGCCAATTAACAGGCCAGGCCATTTTAAGGGATGCCATTAAGCATCCTTACCCTTTGGGCTACCCTGTTCCGCAACCCTTTTGCTATTAATTGTCTTGAGTAGCTCAAGCACTATCAAACTAAATTAAAGTAAGTAAAAGATGTGCAATATCTAATTTTGATATAAACTGCAGAAAATTGAAACACTATATAATTAATGAACTACAGGCCCCACCCGTTTAAAAATTGAAGTTACTATCAATTGCTATTGAGTTCATCATGGTAATTCTAATAGTAGGGATATTCTAAACATCAAGTATTACAATGATACAATAGCCCCTAAGTTCATTGGATGTTTAAAACCAAAACTCAAAGCAACAGAATTATGATGAGAGCTGACCATGAACTTAACTTCACTACTAGCTTGAACAAATCCAAACAAAACCCCACTAGGAAAGTTCTTCATCTAAATTAAATCCATGTTGTAATAGTCCAAAATTAAATGCACGACAGAAAAAGTTCAACCTAGCTAAAAGCAAAATAACAAATCCAAAGTCCAAATACAATCCCAAGACGTACTATCAACAACATGAATAAATATAGTAGATTATATAGTGAAACTAATGTATTGCAGAAAACAGAGATAGATTCTAAATAACATCAGCTGATACTAATGCTTAAGTCTCCACATTCGATTACATGCTTCAGGTTTGAGCTTCACATTCAATAAGGTCCAAGAGGTACCTGGAAGTAAAAATAAAGCAAAAGATGAGGATTTCAACAGTAAGCAGTAGCTCAACAAATCAACACAACCACTTTTAGCTTCCTTAAACCATTTTTAAAACCCCATACAGTTCAAAAATCCTTTGGGAGAATTGTTCTACAGGTGTTTAGGACATATAAATGTAGATGACTAACCAGTTCTCAGCCGTTAGATTTAAGACGATCAACGGCTGGGATTGACAGGGGAATGCATTGTTGTTTTGTTTAATAGGGGGCTAGACGGGGTTGGGCAGGGTCAGAGGGAATGGGTTTGGGGAGAATTGGGCCAGGGGTTGTTTGGGTCTTAGCACAAATTGGGTTTTAAGAACAAATTCCCTTTCCCCTTTCTTTTGTTCTATTATTCTCTTTTTTTTCTTTTTTATAATTAATAAAAATCCTAAATTACCCCAAATTAGTCCAAGTTATAAAATTAAACTAATTATTAAATTATAAAATTTATAAAAAAAATTATTTGTTCCTAAAACTACAAGAGAAAAATCAAAAATCTAAAAATTAAAGACAATAATTGTAAAAATGAACCAATTTTTGTGATTTTTATTTTTTAACAAAACAAATAATTAATTAATTAATCCTAAAACTGTAGACTAAAATTAAATGCAATGCATGATATTTTTATACTTTTTCATGATTTAAATAAAACTAACATGCACTATTTTTCCTTGAGACTTGAATTGTTTCCCTTTGTTCTCCAGGTGGGCTCCTGATTGTTGTTTTTCTTTGAACATTGCTACTTTCCCTTTGTTCTCCAGATGGGTGCCTGATTACCAATATTTGCACTATTTTTCCTTGAAACTTGAACTGTTTTCCTTTGTTCTCTAGGTGGGCTCTTGATTGTTGTCTTCCTTTGAACATTGTTGCTTTCCCTTTGTTCTCCAGGTGGGTGCCTGATTACCAACATTTGCACTGTTTTTCCTTGAAACTTGAATTATTTCTCTTTGTTCTCCAGGTGGGGTCCTAATTGCTTTCTTCCTTTGAACATTGCTGCCTTCCTTTTGTTCTCCAGGTGGGCGCCTGAATACCAACATTTGAATTGTATTCCTTCCCTCTGAAACTTGAATTGTTTTCCCTTTGTTTTCCAGGTGGGCGCCTGATTACCAACATTTGATTTGTATTCCTTCCCTCTGAAACTTGAATTGTTTTTCCTTTATTTTCTAGGTGGGCTTTTAATTGTTGTCTTCCTTTGAACATTGTTGTTTTACCTGTGTCCTCCATGTGGGTTCCTGATTGACTAACTCGAACTGACTCCTCTGAAATTGCTGCTTTCCCTTTGTTATCCAAGTGGGTGCCTGATTGCCGAACTTGAACTGACTCCTCTGAAACTATTGCTTTCCCTTTGTTCTCCAGGTGGGTGCTTGATTGCTTGAGCTTTAACTGTCTTATATTCTTGAAACTCATGTTGTCCTCCCTGGTTCTTCAGGTGGTCACCCGATTTCAACAAAACAGACAAAACAAAAGAAATTTTTCTGCCCCTGTTTGATATTGGGAACTTCTGTGAGTGTTAACCAATTCTTGTTATCGAACTAAATTCTAAATTAAACTCCTTTATCCTGAAAGTTTCAAACCAAGCCTCATTTCAAAGTGAAAACTTAAATGTCGAATTACACTTCCCAAAAGTAGACCTCTCGTCAGACCTTGTCATTTGCGAGGGCCTCAAAACTTACTAAATCCTATTATCCAAGAGGGTACTGGAACTTTCTGCCGAGCCCGTCTGGCACTTGCTTTCCTTACGGAGGGTTTCTCCGAAAACAAACAAAATTTCTGCCCCTGTTTCAATCAAAGAAAAATCTTGTCAGTTTGAAAATGTGGTAGTTAGTTTGAGGCATTCTTGCTGAGGGTGGCCCTTTCGCTGTCGTGCTTCTGTTTTGACTATCTGTCTTGAACTGGCCAAGAATTGTTTGCCTTTCTGACTGAATTTCAACCATAGAACCATGAATGACCCGAATGCTCTATACTCAACCCGTTGTTTTACATTTCTGTCCTCCCAATTTGAATCTCTGTATCTCCCACAAAATTTACAGACCACTCGACCGCCTAAACTTTCATTAACACCTTATTTTCACTTCCACATCATGCTATTTCTGGCGAGCTATGGCCGCACTTTACTTTGGGCAATTTTTGAAGTTGATAGTAAGCTTTGAAATCCTTTCTTACTTGGTTAAACAAGGCTGACATTGGAAAAACCTTAGAGAGATAAACTCAAAAGAAATGAAATGCAATGACTTCGAGAGTTATGGGTAGGGAAGAAAAATCAAAACAGAAGGACTGTTTGAGGAAGTAAAGAAAAAAGGACTTATCTGAGTGAAACAGCTGGCACCAATGATCATGACATGAACTTCGGATTAAACAGCCCAGTCCATTCAGTCAATCCTTTTCAGTCTTCACACTTTATGCCCGGGGTTCCCATAATCTGATTCCTTTGCAAAGTCAACAACCTTATTCGGCTTGCGGTGCCCTGAAGGGTTCTCACCAGTAAACCTCTCTCATTTATTCACCTCTCAACTCGCCGTCGCCTTACGGTGCCCGTGAAGGTTTTCACCCGTAAGACTCTCTTATTTTTTTATTTCTCTCAGCTTTCCATCGCCTTATGGTGCCCGTGAAGGTTTTCACCAATAAGACTCTCTCATTTTTTATTTCTTCCCACTCAGAACGGAGTGTTGCCCTGATATGAATCACCTCTACTTGCTCGACTTGGCATCTCTCGGAGACTGATCGAAAGGTCTTTCTTTGGACCGTAATGTAGGATTTTAGATATGGTTAGAAAGAAAGGATATCAAATGCTCAAAACAACTTGAATGGGTTCAAAACTGCAACTCTTGGAATCAAATTTCTTACGACAACCACAACTTTCTGCCCCAGTTTCTTTACTTGGGGACTTTTAAATTTTTATTTTGATGGGACCGAACCGTGTGTCTGCCTGCATATCCTTGAAAGGAATCAGGTCGAACGTAGTTCATGTCATAAGAACTGCTATATTTTTGTACTTTTCTCTTTTCTTCTTCTTTCTCTTTTTTTTCTTCTCTCTGTTTTCTTTCTTTTCTCTTTTCTCTTTCCTTCTCTTTTTCTATTTTTCTTTTCTTCTTTCTTTTTTCTTTTTTCACTTTTTCCATTCTTTCTTCCTCTTTTCTCTTCTCTTCTCTTCTTCTCTTTTCTTCCTTACCTACCGTTGCGTTCGTGTTTCTGAACTTTTCTAATGATTCAAAAAGAGGGGTATGGAAGAAAATAAATACGGCTCAAAGGGGTATCAAATGATAAAGTGTTTAGATAGTAGAATAAAATGTCTTCATCATTCCAATCTTCAAAATATGCCAAGTACAAACAACATTTTAGACAAAACAAAGAAATCATACATAATATCTTTGACTGCATAAGACTTGATAGCCATATCTACACATTTACCCTCTATATCTGTTAAATACAAAGCACCATTGGACAATACTCTAGTTACGATGAACGGCCCTTGCCAATTCGGGGTGAACTTGCCTTTTGCTTTAGCCTGATGCGAAAGGATGTGTTTCAATACTTGCTGACCCACTTCAAATTTTCGGGGACGCACCTTCTTGTTGTATGCTTTTTCCATTCTCTTTTGATACAACTGGCTATGATACACTGCTGCCAATTTTTTCTCATCAATCAAACTCAATTGCTCCAAACGGGTTTTTACCCACTCATCATCATCAATCTCGGCTTCAGTAACAATCTGAAGGGATGGAATTTTAACCTCCCGGGTATCACTGCTTCTGTTCCATATACCAACAAATAAGGAGTTGCACCTACTAAAGTGTGAACAGTAGTGCGATAACCCAACAACGCAAAAGGAAACTTTCCATGCCATTGCCTGGAACCTTGCACCATTTTCCGAATTATCTTCTTTATGTTCTTGTTGGCTGCCTCGACTGCTCCATTCATCTTGGGGCGGTATGGGGTGGAATTGCGATGCGTAATCTTAAACTGTTGACATACCTCTTTCATCAGATGACTGTTAAGATTAGCACCATTATCTGTGATGATCACCTTTGGGATCCCGAACTGACAAATGATATTTGAATGAACAAAATCGACCACTGCCTTCTTGGTCACAGATTTGAAAGTTTTAGCTTCAACCCACTTAGTGAAATAATCAATGGCTACCAGAATGAACCTGTGCGCATTGGATGCTACTAGCTCAATCGTTCCGATGATGTCAATACCCCAAGCAACAAAGGGCCATGTGTCACGACCCCAGTTCACCCTCCATGAACATGTCATGATGGCATCTAGTCCCTATGACTAGGTAAGCCTAACAAATGCGAAAGATAAACCATAATTGCGGAAGAAAGTAAATAAACTGGCATAGTAAAATAAAGATGGTGTTTAAGGTGCCGCTCGACACATACCACAACAATTCTCGAAGCTAGCAAATCTCCCAAAACCCGAAAAACTCACAAATCACAAGCTAAGGGGATACATAAGAGGCTCTGACTCAAGAATATCTATACAAAGGAGAAAATACTGGAAGAACTATACTTATTACAGAAAAGCTGGAAAGGGACTCCTCGGTTTGCGGACGTAGCAGATATACCTTGAAGTCTCTACTAATACGCCTCCTTCCAAGACTGACAGAACTGAACGGGAGTACCTGTATTTGCACAACAAAAATGTGCAGAAGAGTAGTATGAGCACACCACGGCGGTGCCCAGTTACTACCAAGACTAACTTCGATGGAGTAGTGACGAGGGACAGTCAAGGCACCTACTGGTCGATAAACAGTATAATCATAGATATAATGGTAATGACATATGAATATGTAAAGAATGCGTGAACGACCAAAAATGCTACAATTCACAATAAGGGACAAATACAACAATTAAGAACAAGAATATAATAAACGATGATACAAAACGACGGTAGAATCACAACCCAAATCCTAAGGCCACAACACAACAAGAAAAGAAACAAGTCAATAACTTATATCGTACAATGATGTTCACAGAAGGTCTTATCCCACTCTTCCCACAAATTTCACCAAGTTTTGAACTAACTACAAGTCGCGAAGACCCAGCATCTGAAATCTAACAATTGGCATCCTGTGCCCCATCAATCTCATGGTCATACTGACAACTAACT
>MU696924.1:0-32384 GCA_026770625.1 Nicotiana glauca | reverse complement strand
AACTAGATTGACGTGGCTAGATTGCTTGGTGACTGATAATGGGAGTTTAAAAAGGGAATTCGACTCCAGGTATGTATGGCTAACCTTGACCTTGTAAAATTACCTCGTTGGTGTTCAATGTTTGGTATGTAACATTCACGTGGGTAATTTGTGAAATTTGTGTGATTGCATGGTTGTGATTATGATATGTGGTATTAGACGAAAAACAAATGAGGTAAGGAAACTGTAAGTGATGCAACTGAAATGATTGTGATATTAACATCTATGGATTATCGTGGGCAAGTATTGTTGTAACGTGAAACACTGTGAATTGTGGAAGATGACGGAAATAGTATTAATGGTTATGGAAACACTTGTAAAATTATTGTTGTTATTCCTCAAGAAGTGTTACTGTGATCTTTGTGAATTGTTCATTGTTGTTGTTGTGATTGTTTGTGAATTGAAAATGTACGGTGGGATCGGGTTGCGCGCCGCAACACGAAGTAATAAGGTTTGGGTTGTGGTGATAAGGGTGGCCGAGGTAATAAGGGTGGAAAGTGATCGCAATCACTGTTGAAATAAAAATATGAGCAAAAATGTGAAATCTATTGATGTGGAAATATGGAAGGGGAAACAGGAGAGTTTGTAATACTTGTTTGGCTTGATTGTTCTTTCTTTATGGAATTGATTGTTGTTTCTGTTACTGTTACTTATTTGTCCATGGCTTGAGTTTACTTGGCGCAAAGTTTGTTATACATACCAGTACAATTCAAGTGTACTGACGTCCCTTTTTGCCGGGGGCGCTACATTCGTGTCATGATTGTAGGTGGATCTGCAGTAGGTATTCCAGCCTACCAATCGTAGCTCCCTCTTCGCCTTCCGTCAACTGTTTTGGTGAGACACATTCCTCTCGGGGCCCTACGTGGCTCAGGCCGCTTGTTTCTGTAGTTTTATTTTGTTGTTGTGTAAGGTATAGCTGGAGCCTTGTTACCGACAAGTACTGTATTATCCCGTTGTATCTTTAGAGGCTTCGTAGACAGTGGATGTGGGTTAGAAGCTACGTATATTCATGTTTCTTTTGTTGGACAACGAATTGGTAATTTCACTAATTATTATGTATGTATGTTTTGAAAAAGGGTGATAAAAAAATTAATTATATGACTAGTTCTTGGAATACCTAATAAGGAAAACAAGGGGTGGCTCATGGGTTAGGAAAGACACCCAGGTCCGCTTGACTGGGGATACCCGGTCGAGCACCGGTCATGTCCCTCGAGTTTGGGGCGTGACAGTATATATCTCAGGCCCTCGGCCGCATAAACAATATCAACAATCCACCTCGTGGCGTACATATCTTAGGCCCTCGGCCTCAAATCTGTACCAGTATTCCTCACAACTAGGCCCTCGGCCTTAATCAATCAAAAATACTCTCAAGCCCCTCGGGCATTAGTAAAACAATATTTTTCAGCCAAAACATCATTTAAAATATCATTTAAGTCTCAAAACTGAGTAACAATGGTTGAGTAGTAAAATAGTGGAAAATAACGTGATTGAGTTCAATTAATAAGGCAAAACAGTGAGTAAATAGTAATAAAAATCCCTGAAGGGTTTAAATAGTTGGCACAAAGCCCAAATATGGCAATCAACCCAAATCATGAAAATAGCAAATAATTTTCAGTCAAATACGCGGTAAAATCATCAATCGGGACGGGCCAAGTCACAATCTTCACTAGTACACAACCCCATGCTCATAATCAAGCGTGTGCCTCACCTCAATATACCACTACGATGTGCAATCCGGGGTTTCAAACCCTCAAAATATCATTTACAATCATTACTCACTTCGAACCGGCTAAATCTCTAGCTCGCAACGCCTTTGCCCCTTGAATCGGCCTCCATACGCGTCGAATCTATCCAAAATCAGAATGAGGACATCAAAATATGCTAAGGGAACAAAGCCCAAGCGAAAACGATCAATGAAGGGCACAAATCCGGAAATTAGCAAAACCCGAGCCCCGAGCCTACTTTTCGAAACTCAGAAATTTTCACACTATTAGATTCATTATATCCCCACGAGTTCATACATACCAAGAACATCAAAATCCATCCACAAATGACACTTAAATTCTCAAATTCTAGGTCTCCAATTTCAAGCCCTAGTTCTTAAATTTTAAGCTTAGATTTCATGATTTTCTAGGTGGAATTCACATAAGAATTGAGTTTTTAGTCCGCAATTCTTACCTTCAAATGTTTCCCCTTAAAATCTTCTTCAATCACCTTCAAAAAGCTCCAAAAATGATCAACTCTGGAGGAAATAAGCCTCAAAATTGCGGACAAGACGAGCTTAAAAACATTCTACCCAGGCATAATTTCTTCTATGTGATCGCGAGAAAACCTTCGCGATCGTGAAGCACAAAAACTCAGCTCTCAGATTTAACCCTATGCGAAGGAGATAAAATCCATGAGAATGCAATATACTGCCATATTACTCTACGCGATCGCGGACAACCCTCCGCATTCGCAATGAACAAATTCCAACTAAGACCCCAGGTCCTCTTTACTCTATGCGAACACGACCTTTACTACGCGTTCGCGATCAACAATTCCATCCTACTATGTGATCGCATCTCCACTTATGTGAACACGAAGAACCATTGAACGGCTCCTTCCAAAAGCTTCTATGCGATCGCAATGAACAAAATGCCTGCAACAGAAGCCTGCAAATTCTGCAACTCTCAAAACATGAAATTGATCCGTTTAACCTCCCGAAACTCACCTAAGGCCCTCGGGACCTCAACCAAACATGCTAACATATCCCATAACATCAATCAAACTTGTTCCAACCTTCAAAACACTCAAGACAATATCAAATTTGCATCGGATTCAAGCCTAATAATCCCAAAATCTTCTAGATTACGCTTTTGACCAAAAACCCAACCAAACCATGTCCGAATGACCCGAAATTTTGCACACACATTCCAAATGACACAAAAAGCTACTGCAACTCTTGGAATTTCATTCCGACCTCTATATCAAAATTTCACCTATCAACCAGAAAATGTCGAAATCTCAATTTCGCCAATTCAAACCTAAACCTTCCATGGACTTCCAAAATGCATTCTGATCACGCTCCTAAGTCCTAAATTACTTAACGGAGCTAGCCAAATCATAAAAACTCTGATCCAATCTCATATATAAACAAGTTAAATCTTGGTCAAACCTTTCTAATTTCAAGCTATAAACTAAGAACTGTTCCTCCAAATTCTTTCTGATTTCCCTGAAAACCAAAACCAATGATTTACATAAGTCATAATACATCACACGGGGAAAGTCATGCCCGAGAACTGGCTTTCAAAGTGCAAAATCTCAAAACGACCGGTCGGGTCGTTACACCAAAGCATCGGTAACCTCGTTATGGATCCTTGGAATATTCCTGAACTCCACTGATCTGAACCACTGGATCTGATGCACTAATAGATCTGAATCTCCTAAAACCAGTACTTCCTTGACTCCCATGTCCACAGCCAACCTTAAACCCAAAATGCACGCTTTATACTCGGCCATGTTATTGGTACAATAGAAACGAAGTTGAGCAGTGACAGGGTAGTGATGCCCTGTTTTGTAAATGAGTATGGCTCCTATTCCAACGCCTTTCATATTAGCGGCCCCATCAAAGAAGAGTTTCCAATTGGGCTTTTCATCCTTCTCGACCTCATCAATATGCATTACCTCTTGATCAGGAAAGTAAGTCCTCAAAGGTTCATATTTTTTATCCACCGAGTTCTCGGTCAAGTGATCTGCCAAAGCTTGGGCTTTCATCACCGTCCGAGTCACATACACGATGTCAAACTCTGTGAGCAAAATCTGTCACTTCGCTAGTCTCCCTGTGGGCATAGGCTTTTGAAAGATGTACTTTAAAGTATCCAGGCTAGAAATGATGTAAGTAGTGTATGATGACAAATAATGCTTCAACTTCTGCGCTACCCAAGTCAGGGCACAACATGTCCTCTCAAGGGGAGTATACTTAACCTCATAAGATGTGAAATTCTTGCTGATATAATAAATGGATTGCTCTTTCCGGTCAGTAATGTCATACTAACCCAACACACAACCAAATGAATTGTCAGGACTGTCAAATAAAGAATCAAAGGTCTCCTAGGTTTCGGCGGGACCAACACAGGGGAGTTGGACAAATACTCTTTGATCTTATCGAATTCTTTCTGGCACTCATCAGTCCATTTGACCATAACATCCTTCTTTAATAGCTTGAAGATGGGCTCACAAGTTGTCGTGAGCTGAGCAATAAACCTGTTGATGTAGTTCAGCCTCCCTAGATGATTCATCACCTCGGTCTGGTTCTTTGGCGGTGGTAATTCCTGGATGGCCTTGATTTTTGACGGATCCAACTCAATGCCCCACCGGCTGACTATGAACACCAATAGCTTCCCAGATAGAACACCAAATGCACACTTTATAGGGTTGAGCTTAAGATTGTACCTACGAAGCCTCTGAAAAAAAATTTCTCAAATCTCTGACGTGGTCAGACTGCTTCCTGGACTTTATGATCATATCAGCCACGTAAGCCTCAATCTCCTTGTGTATCATGTGATGGAATATGGCTGTCATTGCCCTCATGTAAGTTGCCCCAGCATTTTTCAAACCAAAAGACATGAATCGGTAGCAATATGTTCCCCACGGCGTGATGAATACTGTCTTTTTTGCATCTTCTTCATCCGTTAAAATCGAATGATACCCTGCATAACAGTCTACGAAAGATCCAATCTCATGCTTTTGGCACAATTATCGATCAAAATGTGGATATTTGGCAGTGGTAAGTTGTCATTTGGACTTGCCTTGTTGAGGTCATGGTAATCAACACACACTCTGGTCTTACCATCTTTCTTTGGCACAGACACAACGTTGGCTAACCAAGTGAGATACCGCACGACTCGAATGACCTTTGCATCAAGCTTCTTTGTGACTTCTTCTTTAATCTTCACACTCATATCAATTTTGAACTTTCTCAACTTTTGCTTGACGGGAGGGAATGCTGCATCAATTGGCAATTTGTCGACCACCAGATCGATACTCAATCCCAGCATGTCATCATATGACCATGCAAAAATATCCTTATATTCCAACAATGCTTTAATTATTTCTTCATTGATTTGTGGTTCAAGATGGACACTTATCTTAGTTTCTCTGACATTATCTGGGTCTCCTAGATTGATCGCTTCTGTATCATTCAGATTAGGCTTGGGTTTTTTTTTCAAAATTACTTAGTTCCTTACTAATCTCTTCAAAGGCCTCATCCTCATCGTATTCTGATTCATCATCACACTCTATTTCCTGGATTATTATTTTAGAATTAGATTGACTTTTAAGACTTGGCCGAAGATCCCTCATACACGTCATGTCATTGAAACCAACATAAAAAGAACTATACAAAGAAGAAAGAAAACAAAAATAAGAACTATCAGGAATTATGGAAAAGGAAAATTGCATTTCATTGAAAATAAAGGATAACATGGTTTGTACATAAACAAGCGAAAAAATAATCTAGGTCACAACCTTGGAATGACCCAAATAGAAAGGAAAACAAAGCAAACTACCAAGACTCCTTCAGGGTAGGGAGAGGAGTAGCCTTCAAATTGTTAAGCTTTACATTCGGCCAGACGAACTGCACGTCTGCTTTGATAGAACCTTCTCCAACTTCCACCATGTTCACATCATCAAACAACCTCTGGAACCTTTCAATTAATTCTTCATCAATGTCAACCATAGAACTTGGAACTGTTGTCACTGGGCGTTTCCTAGCATCAGGTTTGACAAAAGACCTGGAGAGACGCGGGATATGCTTCGAAAGTGCCCACGCCTTCTGTTTCAACCTTCTAGCCCTTTTAACATCTGCCGTTGTGGGTTTGAATCCAAGACCGAACGTGCCCAAGTTTTGAGGGAGGGACACTGGCTGTTTGATACCCTGCAAGGATGCACCCAGACCTTTACCTGGCACAAAGCTATTTTTCAGCATTTCAGAGGCCACCATGACGGATGCAGAGGCTATCTTTGGAGTTGGAACACGTTTCCCTTCTGGAACTTACTTGACCGGCACTGTTTCAAAAACTTGATAGACCCAAGGTCCTTTGTCATCTTCAGCCTCAATGAACGAGATAGAGGCATCATTGTGAACACACAAATTATCCTCGCCATGTACAACGATCTCTTATCTATCCCATTCGAACATGACCATCTGGTGCAGAGTGGACGGGACTGCTTTGGCAGCATGAATCCAAGGTTGACCTAGCAGAAAATTGTAAGAGACAGCTACATCCAATACCTGGAACTCCATGGTGAATTCCACCGATCCTATTGTCAACTCAAGCACTATATCACTAACTGAATCTTTTCCTCCATTGTCAAATCCCCGAACGCATATGCTATTTTTGTGAATCCTCTCATCAACCACTTTCAACTTTTCATAGTAGAGAGAGGGCAGATTTTTGTACTGGAACCATTATCAACTAACACCTCGGTGACCATAGAATCTTTACATTTTACCGTAAGATAGAGAGCTTTGTTGTGTTCAGTACCTTCCACAGGCAACTCATCATCAGAAAAGGTGAACCTATTCACCTCAAATATTTTGTTGGCGATCTTCTCTAGATGATTCACTAAAATTTTGTCAGGGACATGAGCCTCATTCAGAATTTTCATCAGGGCCCGACGATGCTCATCTGAATGGATTAGCGATAATAACAAGGAAATCTGAGTGGGAGTCTTTCTCAGCTGCTCCACGATGGAATAATCTTGTACCTTCATCTTTCTTAGAAATACTTTCGCCTCTTCTTCAGTGACTGCTTTCTTTACTAGAACTGAGTTATCTCTGGATGTTTTCGCTTTCCTTAACTCTTCCGGGGCAAAGCATCTCCCCGAACGAGTTAATCCCTGGGCATCACTAAATTCTTCTTTCACTTACTTTTCCTTATAGGTCACTATCACCCATTGATAGTTCCATGGGATAGCCTTGGTATGAATTACCGGCAACTGGGTTACAGGCTTAATGATGACATGATCTGTACGGTCACCCTCTACAATTATGATAGGCTTGTTTGCCACTCCTGGAAACAACCACTTTTGACTTTTCTTGCTTTACCGCAACATCACTTATGGATCTTTTCTCAACTACCATAGATGGCTTTCCATTTGTCCTGCTCAACTTGTTCACTAATCCTTCAACCGTTGGTTTTTTAACTAGCTTGACTTCACTTGACCGAATCATCATGACGGTTTTTGAAGGCTTCTTGGGCTCCCCCCTTGTGTACTATCTCAATCATATTTGTTTCCTCATGGGTTGGCAATGGGTTCTGGTTGATGTTGGATGCCTCTAGAGTCTGGACTTCAATCCGGTTTGTGTCAATGAGCTCCTGGATGGCATTTTTCAAGTGCCAACACTTTTCCGTATCATGCCCCGGAGTACCAGAACAATATTCACAGCTCACAAAGTAATCAAGATTCTTTGGAGGAGGGTTCGGAAATTTTGACTCAATTGGTCTCAGCATATACAACTGCCTCAATCTATGGAATTAACTGGTATAAGACTTCCCTAACGGGGTGAAGGTTTTCTTCTGCTACAACATCTTGTTTTTGAAGGCTGGATTGGGCTGAAAACCTGGGCCGGTAGGGTTTTGATAGGCTCGTGGGAGTGGGTGAGCATTTTGTGGAGCTGGGTAGGTATTTTGTAGGGCTGGGGCACGCCATTGTGAGTATGTAGGAGGTTGAGTATATGTCTGGGCGTGGTGGGAAGTAGTGTTGGGGTGGATTATATGGAGTTTGGATGTAGGTTCGGTAATAGGGTCGAGGATGGGTATAATGGTGTAACGGGCCCCATGATCCTGAATCAACTGTTGCCACGTCTTCTTTCTTATTCTTTCCAGTCACTCCTCCAGTACCATTTTTGAATGGCTTTGGTAGTTGCTTTGATGGCCGAGTAGTTCATGATTTTTCTTGATTTAAGCCCTTCTTCCACCATGCCACCTATCTTCACTACCTCATTGAAAGATTTGCCTATGGCCAATATCAAATGGCCAAAGTAAGTAGGCTCCAGAACGTGCAGAAAACACTCCACCATTTTGCTCTCCTCCGTTGGAGGGCTAACTCTTGCTGCTTGTTCTCTCTAATGAAAACTGTACTCCCTGAAACTTTCACTAGACTTTTTCTTAATCTTAGTTAGAGACAAACGATCTGAAACAATATCGATGTTGTATTGGAAATGACCAGCGAATGCTTGGGCCAAATCATCCTATGTATACCATCTGCTATGATCCAGACGAGTGTACCACTCTAATACCGCACCGTTCAGACACTAGCTAAAGTATGCCATTAGTAGCTCATCTTTCCCACTGGCTCCTCTCATTTTACTGTAGAAACCCCTCAAATGGGCCACCGAGTCTCCATGCCTGTAATATAGATCAAATTTAGGCATCTTGAATCTCATAGGAAATTGAACATCGGGGAATAGACACAAATATTTGTAGGCTACGCTCACCCGGCCTCCCAATCCCTGCATGTTTCTGAATGACTGTTCCAGGCTTCTTACCTTCTTGAACATCTCCTCCTGCTCTAGGTTTTTAGGTGGTTTCTCAGTCTCAACAGGGAGGTCAAAATGAGGAGTATAGGAGGAATGCTCTGAGGCCTTAAAAGTAGGCTCTGGGGGATACTATTGGTTATCTTGGGTTTGAAATAAGTGTTCACTGGAGGATCGATAGAGTGTAGCGGGAGGGGTGCCACAAAAATAGGGGTGGCTGATGGAGAGGGGTATGGCATTGGTTTAGGTGGTGGTGCTTGTGGGGTTTGTGAAGTGGTGCCTTGGTAGTGGTGGTAAATGGGGAAGCCGGGAGATGAATCAATAGTGGAAGGTTCTTGGGATTGAGCTAACGGCGGGACGAAAGCAGGGTTGGCAGGATATGATGGTGGTGGATGCCCTTTCACCCATGCCTGGTACATCTCTGCCATCTGGTGTTTCAACTTATGTAACTCCTCTTTCATATTAACATCAGACTGTCCCCCCCTCCCTTGATGGATCAATAACACTTGCATCAAATTCTTCGCAAGCCATGATCAACTTGTCTTTGGACCTGGTATTGTACGGGTGAGTTGCCAGAATACCAAACAGACTAACCACCTACCTAGACTTGATGACAACAACAAACTTATTAGCGATTAGAGCTTAACAGATAGACAACCGCACGTTAGGGATGTGATGCACCTAAGTAGTTAACCATTTCTATTATGCATTTGAACGACCGCTTGCGTCATCCCGACTTTCACTTATTTCTAATTTCTTTTTCTCTCCTATTCCTACTTTTCTCACTTTTGTTCTCTTATTCTCTCATTTTTACTCTCTTTTTTTTCATAACTTTTCTTGTTTTCCTCTCATTCATTTCACGATTTTGATCCAATCCTATGGGGATTGCATACGTATCATGGCGCCGCATGAATCAGACCAAGCATAGTTCTAGGAACATATGCGAAACATTTTTTTTGGGGTTTTCACATTTCGTAAAATAAAACAAAATAAAACATCTTGATTACGACACTTCCCCTACAAAGTTAAATATAAAGACTGACAGACTCGATGAGTGGACCCATAATTTCTAATGAAAAATGAAAACACAGCCTCGAAAATGAACTAACAAACTGACAATACAAACTCAAAAATAAACCAACAAAATACAGACTCGAACAAAGTAAAGAATACATAAGTGCCTCAACTGCTGCTCTGGTTGGCCTTGCTGTGGGCCTCTGTGCCGTATCTTCTTGGAGGCGAAATAACTCATCCATGATTTGCCTGACAAAAATCATAACTGAAGTGAAGAATGTGGATCCGGTCATGTCTTCACACTCATTACACTTGATCAAAATTTAGTCCGCAATTCTCCTGACCTGTTCCCTGATAATACCCTTCTCCTGTAGCAACCGTCCAATATGCTGAGATCTGGTATCCAAAACTTGTTCGGCTCTATGATTTTGCTCTTTAAAGCTACTGTAGATCTTTCTCTAGCTGTGCCATCAGGGAATAGCAGTGCTCGCTTCTGCTTTGAAGTTTCTTGCCTGCTTGGCCAATTCATTTTCAAGGACGTTGACCATTTCCTATAGACTCACCATTCCTTTGTCATACTTCTCCTTCAGTTGCCGAACGAGACTAGCCCATCCCTCCACATTCTTAGCTAACTTAGCTCAGGCATTTGCTAGCTCCACCGGTCTTTTGTAAATCATCCTCAAAATCACGTACTTTTTGCGTAAGGCTGTAGATAAGCTTTTCATCTTTTCTGCTTCTGCCCGATTTCTTAGTCGCTATTCTCATTTTTCGAACTTGGGCTCGGAGAGCTTCATTCTCTTGGGCCAGCTTTCTTCTTTCACCTTCGGCTTCCTGCGCTTGGAGATCATTATTGAATTCTAAGTTTCTCAGCTTCTCTTTTAAGGTGTGAATCTCGGCTTGATATTTTTTCTCCTTTTCTCCCCAGGCCAACCTTTCTTGGATTTTGTCTTCAAAAGATTGAACATGTGGTCTCTTGGCAGGCCTCTTGGGCTCAGGCTCGGGCGCAGGCTCAGGCTCGTTGTTTACACAAGACCTTTTCTCAAACCATACACCATAATTTGGATCCACTTCCCCCTTTGCAACATCTGGTACTTGGGTGCCATTTTTTAGATACCGGCAGCCATTACAATCCTACTAAACTAAAGCCTCGGGCAATGCAGCTTCTGGATGCAACTCAATGACCTGGGTGGTTAGGTCTTCATCTTCGGGTACCATCTAATATCTTCCTAACTGCCTTAAGATCCTCTCCTGTGCATATGGCTGGATACTCCTTACACCCATCAAATGCAGGTAACCCTTGGTAGCCATCATGTATATGGCTTTTATCATTGGGAGCCATCCTATAGTCCACTCGACCTGACTTGCTTTGAGAGCTTTCAAACGGGAGACCCAGGCTTCAAACCCTTCTGGCATGTTGTAGTCTTTCACCCTTTCCTCATTACTCTCAACGAAGTTATCCAAGCTCGAACCATAACTCATGAATTTGGGGTGATGGCAAAGATGTTCGATCAACCACATTTGTAGAAGAATATTGCAACCTTCAAAGAATTAAGCCCCAGCTCTACAAAATGTCAATGCTTGATAAACGTCTACCAGCACTAATGGGACAAGTGTATGATCTTCCTTGGTAGTGAGGATTTGTACAATTCTAACCCTACAAGTATCCACTTTCCC
The DNA here is from genome assembly GCA_026770625.1 of Nicotiana glauca. Classification (NCBI taxonomy): domain Eukaryota; kingdom Viridiplantae; phylum Streptophyta; class Magnoliopsida; order Solanales; family Solanaceae; genus Nicotiana; species Nicotiana glauca. The sequence goes on along the minus strand of MU696924.1, from coordinate 21,136 downwards.
TTTCGCATTTGGAAAGACCATGATTCCCAAAAATGCCACAACAAAAGCAAATCGACGATGAAGTTGACAAAGGACTTTATCTTGCTTGTTGCTCAAACCCTTTTCATGCATTTTGAAATCGGCTGAGTGCCCGAACCTGAAGTACAAGAAGTGGAAAGAACAACCTTTATTTATATAGGCTTTCTTCATTTGTTTACTGATATTCGGGAGGTCAAAGAACTTGTGCACCGAAGGAGCCCTAAAAAATATAAGTTGTTGCTTCCTCAAATCTAGGCCTGACTCAATATACCCAGTCATCTCCAACAGAGTAGGGGTGATCTCAAAGTCCAAGAAATGAAACGCATTGTGGGTAGGGTCCCAAAAAGTTACCAAAACCTTGATTAAATCTTCACGTGGTTTGGTTTTCAAAATGTTCATAAGGGCACCCAACTGATTTTTCACCCACTTTTGACCATCTTCATCTATATCATTCCACCATATACGCAACTACAACTGAGCCTGTTTTCTGACCATTTCTGACGGGTTCTGGGCAGTATTCATTTGTGACGAGTCTCGGACAATATTCATTTGTACCTGTGGAGGGTTAAGGTTAGGGTTGACTCTGGTGGACCTTTTTTGTAAAACATGTTTTTCAATTTCTATAAGAAAAATCAACGGGCCATGATTCCTTCCCCCATATGCTAATTTTAGCAAAAATGATTGTTTTGCAAACGTGGTCCCTTCCCAATTCCAAATGAATTTTGAGGCGGGGGGGGGGGGGTGTTATTTTATGGGAAAAATGACATTTTACCGATAGACTTGTCCGTTCTTTTACGAAAATAGCCCTTAGACAACTGAAGATACTCTAAGGCTATCTCGGCAAGAATGGTTTAAGACATTACCAAAGCTGGATCGGCTTATTTTGACCAAAACTCCAAACTACATTTATTTGACCATTGACTCTTTTCCCTTTTTTTCAAAAATAAGGCGGAATCTTATGTAGGTTGCCTACGTATTCTACATACGGTGAGAATGTAGTTTGGTCAGTTTTGACACACTTGAAAAGGACACAGTATTGACTCTTTTGAAATGACTCTATCTTTTTTTTTTGAAAAAGTTTTTGGCAGAGTTTCGAGACATTTCCAAATACCGGGGATTTTTCATAACCGGGTTTTATTTCCTTCTCTACATCACTCTTAGTTTTTCTTTTCTTTATTTTTTCCTAGCCAGTCAGCATGCAGGCCAAATCAAATAAATGTTCACATAGCACATAGGATGCATCAGGATGGTCTATTATTTTGGGGCATACCTGTCCTAGACGGACCCAACCCCTGTGTTGAGTCCCCTAAGTCAAATGCACATGATGAAAACAAGCGTTCCTACTAGGGATTCAGCATGAGTCTATGTTTTTCTAGGTTTAAATCGTGGGGCTTTGTTCTAAAGTTGGGTTACCCAAGCGGACAACTGGGACCGAAGAGGGGGCAACATACCGAGAGCACTAAAGTCTACCTGACCTTGTTACTCGCCCATACTCGTTCTATTTGATATAACTTCTACAGAAAAAGCGGGCCACGTGAACGTGTGCACCATATTCAGAAGACTCATAAGGGTGGCACAAGAAGACAATTATATACAATTCAAACAATATTAAAGTGGTAAACAGATATCATTTAGCACAAAAGATTCACAGAATACAGTAATATCAACAATAAATGAATCCAAGTAAAAATAATATTAACAAGCTCGAATTCCTGAACTATGAACCAGAGTTTTTGGGTTCTAGTTCCCCAACAGAGTCGCCAGAGCTGTCACACCTCCTTTTTATTACCCCCGAAAGGGTATAAGGGAGTTTTTTCCACTCTAAGTGACAATCGAAACGGGATTATTTAAATTAAAGTCAGATTCACCACTTGAGATAATTTATGGTATTCCAAGTCACCGGTTTAAAATACCAAATCGAGAAAGTTTGACACTATTTACGGTCTGCGAACATAGAAATCCGAGTAAGAAATTCTGTTAAACCGGAAGAAGGTGTTAGGCATTCCCGAGTTCTGTGGTTCTAGCACAGTCTCTTTGATCATACTTGGCTTAATAAAATTGCTAAATTACTCATTTTAGAACCTATGTGTATTTGCTTTTTAATTAAGAAATTATCTTGAAACGGGTCACGCGTACGTGTACCCATTTGTTTGGCGCGTCAAAAATTATGTCACGTGAACGTGTCCACAATTAATAATGCTTTATTATTATCAGAAAGAGTTTGGCCAAAGTTGCACGAATGCATACTCCGGTTTTATTTTTATAATCGTAATCATGCTACGTGAACGTGTTGACAACCACGATAGTATATTAAACGTGCCTAAAGCAAACTACAAACATTTCTCATTTTTATATCTAAGTTATAAGATTAATATGAGGGCCATGTATAATTAAATTAAGGATGCACACCTCGGACTATATGAACTAAATTTAATTTGGCGACCTATTAAAATAATTTTATTATTAAGAAAGTTTGACCAAAATTGCGCGAACGCATACTCCGAATTGGTTTTTAGAATCGTAAGCATGTCACGCAAACGTGTACACAATTACAATTGTATTTTAAACGTCCCTAAAGGCTTTTCTACAAATATTTATCTTAATATCTTGTGAGGGCCATAGATGATTTAGTGAAGATGGCACACCTCAACCATTTTAGGAGTCATAATTAAACTGGGCTTAAGGACGCTTGCAATTTGCACATGATTCAAATTCAATAAAGCTATACGTGTGAGCGTGAATAGGCCACAAGCTATTTCAATGAAATGGGCCAATGTACAAACTCCTTGGCCATTGAGATCAGGTGACCAAATTTATTGAGAAGTGACAAGAGAATTGGGCTTTAGAGGCGAGCCTTAAATGGAAAAGAAAGGGGCCTGAGATACACGAGCCCGGCTTGGGCCCGGTGGTCTTATTTGGGCCAATTAACATGCAAGGACATTTTAAGGGATGCCATTAAGCATCCTTACCCTTTGGGCTGCCCCGTTCCGCAGCCCTTTGGCTATTAATTGTCTTGAATTGTTCAACCACTGTCAAACTAAATCAAAGTAATTAAAAGATGTGCATTATCTAATTTAGATACATACTGTAGAAAATTGAAACACTATATAATTAATGAACTACATGCCCCGCCCATTTGAAAATTGAAGTTACTACTAACTGCTGTTGAGTTCATACATAGTAATTCTAACAGTAGGGATATTCTAGACATCAAGTATTACAATGACACAATAGCCCATAAGTTCATTGGATGTTTAAAACCAAAACTCAAAGCAACAGAATCATGATGAGACTTGACCATGAACTTAACATCACTAATAGCTTGAACAAATCCAAACAAAACCCCACCAGAAAAGCTCTTCATCTAAATTAAATCCATGCTGTAAGAGTCCAAAACCAAATACATGATAGAAAAAGTTTAACCAAGCTAAAACCAAAATGACAAATCTAAAGTCCAAATACAATCCCAAGACGTACTATCAACAACATGAAAAAATATAGTAGATCATATAGTGAAACTAATGTATTACAGAAAATAGAGATAGATTCTAAATAACATCAGCTGATACTAATGCTTAAATCTCCACATTCGATTACATGCTTCAGGTTTGAGCTTCACATTCAATAAGGTCCAAGAGGTACCTGGAAGTAAAGACAACGCAAAAGATGAGGATTTCAGCAGTAAGCAGTAGCTCAGCAAATCAACACAAGCACTTTTAGCTTCCTTAAATCATTTTAAAACCCCATACAGTTCAAAAATCCTTTAAAACTCTTTAACTACTGCTAACAGTGAAATCAAAGACCAATTCCTAGTAATTTTTTACCTAAAATGATGCAGATTTTTTTTTTTGTTTTCAGTGTATGAATGACTGCCTCAAAATGGAGGGGAAAAGGTCTTTATATAGGCATGCCTAAGGCAGCCTTAGCCTAACTAGCTAATTCCCCCTCTACTCCTTATTTTCTTGGTCATTTTACCCCTTTTACCCCTCCAAATATCTGAAAACCTCCCTTCTCTTAACAAACCCTCCCCAGCTTTATCCTCAAGAAGCTTCCCCCAATAGAAAAATATTTCCTCAAATCCCAAATACCCAAAATATCCCTCGACACCTCTGTATCTACGTTCAGACAATCAAACCTGTGTCAAATTAACCCAATACCCAACCCAAACCCATGGGCTTGTGCATTAACAGCCCAAGCTAAATTTTAAAAAATCAAAATGAGCATTGAAACTCAAATTGTGACCCAGGCTGACTAAGGTCAAATGAAAGAAAAGGAAGGAGAAGGGAAGAACCAGAATAAATGCAAAGAAAAGAAATCTGATTCAAACAAGTATTTTAGTAAGATAAGCACTAATTCAAAATTACTATCCAAACTTAAATAAATTCGGCCAAACCGAAAAATCAAACAGAAAAATAATAAGAAAAAATATTAATCCTAATCATGCGATTAAACTAGGCAAACCATTTTAAATATTAAACTAGTCAAACAAAAATAGACTTAAAAGAACATAAATAAGCACAACAAGATTGGGAAAGGGTGTGCATATTGATTTGGCCAAAAAACTGAGCAAAGAGAGAGAAATGGTGAACGACAACTTTTGACGAGGTTTGGCCGGTTACTTTGACTTTGCATGGAATCTGACGGGCTTTGAAATGAGCTAAAATTGATACTAATCAATTGATCAAGAACAATTGATCGGCATAAATTCCAACTCACATCGAACCTTAAAACTGTTTCAAATACTGAAAAGGAGACAAATTAGGATTTAAGATGTCATATTTGAAATTGGGACAAGTGGGGTGAGGATTTTGGGGAATATTATGATGGATTGGGAGAAGGGAGTGGATGCTGGTTGTAGGGTAGTAGTTTGGGTGAGTTTGTAAGCCAATCATCACCGATGGTTCGAGAGGATTTTGAGGCGGCTCGTTTTAGGGTTCCTTCAGTGATATTGAAATGGGGGAAATGGGAAGGGTTTGGATGGGTAGGGGTGTTTAGGACATATAAATGTAGATGACTAACCAGTTCCCAGCCGTTAGATTTAAGACGATCAACGGCTGGGATTGATAGGGGAATACGTGTTGTTTTGTTTAAATAGTGGGATGGACCGTGTTGGGCAGGGTAAGAGGGAACGGGTTTGGGGAGAATTGGGCCAAGGGTTATTTGCGTCTTGGCCAAAATTGGGTTTTAAGAACAAATTCCCTTTCCCCTTTCTTTTGTTCTATTATTCTCTTCTTTTTTTTCTTTTCTATAACTAATAATAATCCAAAATTACCCCAAATTAGTCCAAGTTGTAAAATTAAACTAATTATCAAATCACAAAATTTATAAAAAAATTATTTGATCTAAAACTACAGGAGAAAAATCAAAAATCTAAAAATTAAAGACAATAATTGTAAAAATAAGCCAATTTTTGTGATTTTTATTTTTTAACAAAATAAATAACTAATTAATTAATATTATAACTCTAGAATAAAACTAAATTAAATTCATGATATTTTTATACTTTTTTTAAGATTTAAATAAAACAAACATGCACAGAAAAATAAAAAACAATTAAAAAAATTCTACAAAAAACCTACGAAATTGCAAATAATGGAAAAATTTTATTTTTTCGAATTTATGGGAGTAATTCATATAGGACAAAAATCACGTGCTCACACCCATAATATCTGCTACAATACAGATTTGGAGTCACAACTCACGAGCTTCTAGAATTTTCTATAGATAGAGTCTGAAAGAAATACAACCGTTTTGAACGAAAGAAATAGTAAAATAAGGAAAATAGAAGGCGACTTCAAGGTCTGAGGATGCCAGCAGATCTACCTCGAGTCTCCAGTGAGCATGATAACAACTAGGTCGGGAATTCAAACTAGAGTAAGAATTTGAGAAGTAAATGCAGAAGCAATAACAACAAGGAATTGAACAACTAGAATTAAAGAGATGAAAATAAAGGATATGGGAAAGATTCAAGGAAAGAATCCAAGAACTTCCAAGAATGCAAGTTCTATAGCCTTGACAAGATCAAAGTAACAACGTCTTGATTTATGGAAGAAATCAAATGCCTTTACTTAAAAAGCAAATCAAAACAATAGATTCGGATCTTGACCGCTTTACGAGTAACTTGAGAAAATAATTAATAACTAGTATTAATCACCTTCTAAAAATACCACAAAGGAATCAAAGATATCATAAAAGAGAAGTAATTTTACTACCTTGAACTATGAACTAGTAAAGGTTGAAAGATAAATCTCAAAGCACAAGTAACAAAGGTTCAAAAAGAACTCTCCAAGTATGATATACTTAATCAATAATGTTGTCTTATGGATGAGAAGAACTCCCTATTTATAGGAGTATTAAAGCATAAAAAATCCTTTTAAAACTAGGTGGGGTGGTTGTTATGGCAAACAAAATTATTACAATTAGGTAGGTGGTTGCTAAAGATTAAGAAAAGTCATTAAAATTAGGTGGGGGCGGCCAAGACCCTTTGGAGCAAATTTGGGCCTTAAAACAACTAGTTTGGTTCATTTGTTTGGACTCCAATTGGGCTCCTTTTGTATCACCCCCTTTTGGACCTCTTTTAAGCTCATTTTGAGACCATTTGGTGGACTTCAAGGACTGAATTGGGTGACCCAATCTTCCTCTTCTTGGACTTCAATTTGAGCTACCAAATAATTGTAAGACTTAGACAATTCTTCTCCTTCGGTCTTGAGCTCTTTCTCGATACTTAAAAGCTGCTTTATTTGCTCTTGAAGTCTAATGACCTTGTTTTGAAATTCTTTAGCTTGACATCTTGTTAAAGGCCATCTTTGAGATTCCAACATTTCATCCTTGTCCTTGGAAAGAGTTGAGCTTCCTAGGATGCTATCATTCCCCTCTTCTTGAAGAAAATTCGTCCTCGAATTTCGACCTTGCAAGAAAAAGAAAACACACACTAGTAAATTGTATCTATTAATCCGAAAAAATAGTAGGAATAAAATTTATGCCTACCTAAATTAATACAATAAGAACCTCTCTTAGATGCACCATGCAATGGAACTTGCAATTCGATCTTGTCGGTAAGGTCGTCCATAAGTATACATGACAAAGAAATTACAAAAGATTGACCACACATCAATTTAATGTAAGTATCTCTACCACATGTATCAAAGAAAATACTTTCATGATATAGGCAACTATCTACAATTACAAATCTCATGGATTCCTCTACTTGAAAGAGTACTTGATCACAAATATTACAACCATCATGCATATCCTCTTTACTAATAACAAATACTTTTACAAGCTCACAATAAACATGACTTGAAGAATGACTCCCCATAATACCACAAAAATCACATTCTAGCAATTTATCACATGAAAACTCATTAGCCACTTGAATAAGAGAAGAAGAAATATTGAATCAGATATGTCATACATAATTTCAAAAGGAAGTAAATTACTCTTGCACTTTAACTTAGATATTACAGTTAATGACTTGATGTGCATCAAACTATCATTATCCAGAAAAATTATAAAGTCACCAACATAAGAAATAAGAGTATAATTCATTACCTCAAAAAATACCTTAGGTGTTCTAGAAAGACCAAGAATGCAAATAAACCAATTATACATATCATACTTGGACTTATTTTACCAATGAAACATCATCACCTTGTATTCCTTTATGCAATGGCTCCAACTTAGTGATGCTTTTAGGAAACTCCGTGTCATAACCCTGTAAATAAGAATCAAAATAATTAAAAAGTTCAATAACAAATGATTTAACCAAGCTTTTATCTTCCACGATCCAACAAGAATTGATAATCCCGAATTCATGTTTGAATCCAATATCTTTTGCCACCTCACCGCTACTTTCAAAAGGTATTTCAACACGTGGCTGCACAGAATCACAAGAACTAAAACAAGAAAGAGTTAATAGGTTAGGAAGTAAAGAAACTTTTTTCTTGCTACTTTCTTTGGTTTTTATCACAAGACTAATGTTTTCCTCGCCCTTAGCCTCTTTTCTCTCACTAAAGAGTTCTTTTCCTTCACTCAATCCCTCTTGTTTTTCTCTCTCTCCCTCATAGACTATGTTTATCTCATTGCCTTCTCTCTTTTCTTTCTTCTCAAGATCACTCTTTTCTTCACTTGACATCCCACTCTTTTCACTCAAGACAACCTCTCCTTTTTCCTCTCTTGGAATGTCAACATGCACTCCTTTACGACTCTCATTATTTTCTCTCTCGTATTTTTTCATATTCTCTTTAACAATCTTTTCATCTTCACAAATTTGTGAGGGAGTCAAAGGACCAAGAATGCATTTCTTCCCATTAACCTCAAAAGAGTATCTATTTTTTAGGATACTGTATGAAGCACTTCTATATATATATACCATGGCCTTCCCAACAAGATATGAAAATTATTCATGGGAATGACATCACACCAAATCACATACCCATACCTTCCAATAGAGGATGACAATAACACTTTTTTATCTACCTTTACTCCTTTCAACATTTAGGGTTCAATATGTTCAACACAAGGCAAGTTCAATTTCTCAACCATATAAGTGCTAATTAAGTTATAGCCAAATGCTTTGTCAATTCTAAGGGTATAACTTAAGACATCAGACATCACTTTAGCTCTTGTTTGAAAAATAACTTTACCATTGTCTTCCTTCCATTCGATATACTGTAAGTTCGACTTTTCAAGTTGTTGAGTCATAGCTTTCCTCCTTCCATTGTAGCTACCTGTTTGAGACATCTTGTCATGGATTAAAGAAGATATGTATCTCTCCAATTTAGTATTTTCCTCAATTGTTCTCACACACACCTTGCCTCTTTTTTTTTTTCCTCGAAATAACCTTTGAACAAAATACTTTATAGATTTATAGTTAAACCAACTTGTATGAAGTTCTTAGTAGTAAAAATCAGATTTTTTTTTGGAAGATTAAAAAAAAAAAACAAATCCTAGAACTTTTAGGCTCGGTTGAAACAAGACATGAACAAAAGGAAAAGATATATATGTAGATTAGAAAGAGTAAGAAAATCTAGGATCCCCTCTTCTTGTTTCCTTTGTTAAATTTTGGAAACAACTTAGATACAAAGAAATATCATGGAGAGCAAACAATTGTATATTTTTGTTTTAAATTGATTTTCATTTTTTTTAAAATTTTTTTTCTTTGCTCTTAGTATTCAAGATATCCAAAGAATTATCAAGAACGAAATCTTGATAGAACCGCTCTGATACCACTTAATTAAAACTAGGTCGGGAATCCAAACTAGAGTAAGAATTTGAGAAGTAAATGCGGAAGCAATAAAAGCAAGGAATTGACCAACTAGAATTAAAGAGATGAAAATAAATGATATGGAAAAGATTCAAGTAAAGAATTCTAAGAACTTCCAAGAACGCAAGTTCCATAGCCTTGACAAGATCAAAGTAACAACGTCTTGATTTATGGAAGAAATCAAACGCCTTTACTTAAAAAGCAAATCAAAACAATAGATTCGGATCTTGACCGCTTTACGAGTAACTTGAGACAACAATTAATAACTAGTATTAATCGCCTTCTAAGAATACCATAAAGGAATCAAAGATATCATAAAAGAGAAATAATCTTACTACCTTGAACTATGAACTAGTAAAGGTTAAAAGATAAATCTCAAAGCACAAGTAACAAAGGTTCAAAAAGAACTCTCAAAGTATGATATACTTAATTAATAATGTTGTCTTATGAATGAGAAGAACTCTCTATTTATAGGAGTATTAAAGCATAAAAAATCCTTTTAAAACTAGGTGGGGTGGTTGTTATGGCAAACAAAATCATTACAATTAGGTAGAGTGGTTGTTAAAGAGTAAGAAAAGTCATTAAAATTAGGTGAGGGGCGGCCAAGACCCTTTGGGCAAATTTGGGCCTTAAAACAACTAGTTTGGTCCATTGGTTTGGACTCCAATTGGGCTCATTTTGTATCACCCTCTTTTGGACCTCTTTTAAGCTCATTTTGAGCCCATTTGGTGGACTTCAAGGACTGAATTTAGGTGACCCAATCTTTCTCTTCTTGGACTTCAATTTGAGCCACTAAATAATTGTAAGACTTAGAAAATTCTTTTCCTTCGGTCTTGAGCTCTTTCTCGATAATTAAAAGCTGCTTTATTTGCTCTTGAAGTCTAATGACCTTGTTTTGAAATTCTTTAGCTTGACATCTTGTTAAAGGCCATCTTTGAGATTCCAACATTTCATCCTTGTCCTTGGATAGAGTTGAGCTTCCTAGGATGCTATCAGAGCAAGTCCTAGCTATTACGCCTCACGAATAGTTGGGGCCAGTACCAAAGTCTGCACAAGAAGTGTGGTGTAGTATGAGTACAACTGACCCCATGTATTCTGTAAGTGTCGAGCCTAACCTCGACGAAGTAGTGACTAGGTTATGACAAGACACCCACGTAATAAAACCTGTGCAGATAATAATATACGTGCAAGATAACAACAAATAAAGGCTAAACATCTACTAGAGGGAGTGGGACATGCAAAAGGGGAATACAAGATACGAGAAATCCAACAGAAAGGATAACCACAACAGTCAATATGCCTTTAACCAGTAAAAACAAATAAGCACAATGAAGAAAATTGCATGGCATCACCTTTCATGCTTTTACTCTCAACCTCACAATGAAACAATGATACTGCACGGCATGACCCTTCGTGTTTTTACTCTCACTCATAGTATAAATCAATAGAAATGGCACGACATTACCCTACGTGCATTAACTCTCATAACATGGCACGACATCACCCTTCTGCATTAACACTTACAATATGGCGTGGCATCACCCTTCATGAATTAATACTCTCCCTTATTTTTTTTATACACCAAATGCAGAAAGAAAAGAAGCAGTGCGAGCATTTCACATGCAGCGAAAAGAAAAATAGTTTGTGAGGAAAAAAAAGAGTGTGAGCGATATTGTGGTGATATAAAAAAAATTAAAAGAGAGTTATTTCTTTTGAGTGTGTAGTGGTCTTTTGGTGTATATTACTCATGTCTATAAAATGTAAAATTTCTTGTTATATTGATATGAGTTACTCCTTTTGGGGTCATGTTTTTCTCTTATTTAGAAGAATTTTTTACGTAAAAATTTTAATGTTATTTATTCCTAACAACTTTAATTCAAACCTTGTATCATATTAAAAGTATTCATTAAATATATATAAAAAGCAATTCAAAAACTTATTTGTAATATTGATGTCGATACCCTAGAACTTAAAATACGTAATATTTCAATTCTAGATCCGCCTCTGCTGATCAGTACAGCTCGAAAAGATCATATCGAAAGCTCTTAATTCATTGTTAGGCCTTGTTTGAAAAGAGACCATAACCCAAGTTTCATTTGATTTTGCATTTCTTTAATAGTATCATATTGTACAGTCTCTTCAGAATAATCAGTCCAAAATAAACAGTAAACATTGAGGAATCAAAATTGAGCTACACGATAATTTCATTTTCATCACGTTAAATTTTACTTTCAACATTATCCTTGTCTCTATGTGCATCATCAATCTTGTCTTCTCTGCTAGCACGCCATCAAGTGTAAGGAACACTCCTTACACTTGTCTAGTGTCGGGAGCGGTTCGGCGAAATTCAATAGTTATGGTTCGAACCCTCTATTGTATTTAAAAATTCATATATATATATATATATATAAATTATTCATTTAAAACCCAGTAACCTAAACGATTAGAATTCCAAACCTATAAGCTTAAAATTCTAAATCCGCCTCCGTGCTGAGGAATCTTGATACGATAAATAAGATTTTTCGACCCTTGATTAGAGCTTTCAGGTTCGAGCTTCGTGAATACAAAAATCTGTGCAGAAAAGCTTCCTCTTTTCATGAACCCCACTCGTAGCGCGAAAATAAATTAGTCAGACCTGTAAATTTCAGATATATAATAATTATTATAAAATAAAGAAAGATGGTTCCACCAGTACTATAATAATTCATATCACTATGAGTAGATGGGGAAGGAGAGGCTCTTAATGTAGACTAGACTACAACTTCAACTTCCCCACATGAGCCACTTGCATTTTCACTTCTTGGCTTTTTCTTTTTTATTTGTTTGTCTAGGATTTAAGTTATATACATGAGTAAATAATTTTTTTATCATATCAATACGGTTCAATTAATTATACTAAGTTATTTCTTTATATTATATTAAGTTTATTATGAAAATTATATGATATTATAGATTAACTTGACTTGATAACATAATTAAAATACTTATAAACGGTTAGTGAACAGAACTCAAACTCATTTAAATTCAGAGTTAGGTGGGGTGGGTTATAAGTACAGTGGAGTTTGATAAGTGTATGTGGACCATTAACAATATTAATAATTTGTAGAAGATAATGAAGTAGCCACTTAAATTTTGTGGACCTTTATTCATTTAGGCCCTCAAAATTTTATGTGTTTGCCCGCTGTACAAACTGTTAGTTGGCTTTGGTCTTCTTGACCTGGTTCATTCTAACGAGCAACCTGGTGTTACACCTCTTTTTTTACTCCAAGTAAAGATATATGTGTATGGATTTGTAGGTTAAAAGAGTTTTTTCAATTGAAGTGATAAATTTGAGTAAAGATTATTTTGTTTACAGAGTCGTCACTTGGAATTAATTTTTTGGGTGTTTCAAGTATGGGTGTCTAACAGGGCGGGTAAGCCCGTTCCCTGTCCGGCCGAGAACGGTTAAAACCGGAACCAGCCCAGACCGGTATTATGGGGGCCGGGTTTGGCTGGGTTAACGGGGTTTGGTCCGTCGTTTTGTCAACCGGTTAACCGGACCGGTCAAACTCAGTCAACGTAAATTACTGTTCAACCGGTTAACCGGCCCGGTTTAAAAGCTATATCTTATTTTTATTTTATTTATTTATTAAGGTTTTAGAGTCTAAGGCAATGCAAAACCTTTGAATTTACTCTTTTTTCGCTAATTTACTTCTTGTTAAATGTAAACCTTTCAATTTGTAAGTTTCAATTTTGAAATAAATGTAGAACTTGCAATTTATAAGTGTAACTTTTTTCCACCTTCATTGTATTCTTTATATTTTTACTTTATATTAATATTAATTACAATAATTATACAAAATATAAAAAAAAATACTAACCCGGCCCGGCCCGACCCGACCCGGACCCTTGTACCCGTAACCCTTACGGTTTATTTTTTATCCGGATGAATCCCAACCCGTTAAACCCGATAAGCCCCACCCCATAACCGGCCCGAACTACAACCCGTACGGTTACTAATTTTCCCTACCCAGCCCGACCCGGCTCACTCGTTAGACACCCATAGTTCCAAGTCACCTATTATTTGAATCCCTAGTCAAAAGAAGGTTTGACTCTATTATTATCGGTCCTCGAAAATAAAGTTCGGGTAAGAAGTTCTATTGACCGGGGAGAAGGTGTAAAGCATTCCCCGAGTTCCGTGGTTCTAGCACGGTCGCTTTATTGACTTAAACTTGGCTTGAACTAATTTTGGACAAATTGTGATTTATAAATTTTTTATGTTTTTCCTATATCCGCTTTTATTGCTAGATTATTAGAACTAGTAAAGAAAGACTTGAATGATATTCATTGTCCTAACCACACTACGCAAGCGAATGCGTGATCTAGACGAGATTTATTAGTTTTGTTATAACAATACTATGCAAGCGAATCTGCCGTCATGACAGAATTATTTAGTACATTGTTACTTTTGGAAAAAATTACAACATTTGAGAAAATTAATTTTCTTTTTTTTTTTTGAAATTTATTAAATATAATCTATCGCACTACGCAAGCGAATTCGCGATTATGATAAAAAGATATAGAAATTAATTAAAATTATTGAGTATGATATAAAATTGACGAATTAACTTATTAAATGTTAAGCATCACGCCTACGCAAGCGAGTCCGTGAAGTTAAAGTGCACCTACTATTTGTCTAGCGTTTAAATTAATTAAAAGAAAGCGAGTTAATTTAATTAATAAAAAATTTGATTTTTATTATTTTTTCTAGCTTTAACGTTGGGAAAAATTATGCAAATAAATTTTGGACCAACTCTATATATTTAAAGAAATGAGTCAACTTCTTGTTAAAGGAGAAATGGGCCAGCTTGAAAATAAAGTAGTGTTTGGACATGAATATAATTTTGGGTTGTTTTGAAATTTTGTGAGTGATCTGAGTGAAAATTTTGAAAAATAACATTTTAGAGTTTTTCAAATTTTTGAAAAATTTTCAAAATTCAGCTTCAAGTGAAAATCGAAAATTTTATGACCAAACACCTATTTCGAGAAAAAGTAAAAAGAATAAAAAAAATGGAAAAAATTATCATGTCCAAACGGGCTCTAATAAGTAGAGAGGAGTTTGAAAAGTGTATGTGGACCATTAACAAAATTAATTGGGGCATTTGCATCTATACCCGTTTTTTGAGTCATGTTTTAACTTGTGTTCGCTTTGCAAAAATAATTGCAAGCGTAACTACTTTCTCCCGTAACTTTAGCGTACGGGGCTGAAGTAGCAAAGACAATCACGCAAGACTTCAGCATTCTGATAGACAGGACTGAAGTAGCAAGTGTGCTGAAGTTTTTGTTTGTAATTGCTAAACCTAAACATAGTAGCTGAAGTTTTGTTCTCTATTTATTGAAGTTTTTGTTTGTAAATTTGGTATTTTGTCAAGTTTCAATCACAACTCATCTCTTTCAAACCCTCCGATAGACTTCTTCGGTACAAACAAAATCTTGAATTTTTATCTTTGCCATTACCATTCCTTTTCATTTTTTGCTGGTCTTTTATGACTAAACTATCAACCTCACAAAACAGTGCTATATTACTTTACTACGTAGAGTTGAAACCTCTTCATTTGATAGTGTTACCTTTTTGTTTGTGGTTAAGGACTTTTTTACTCTCTTTTCAAGTGTAATTTTCATTTAGTGGGACCAGCTGAATAACAACCCTAAGTTATCTGGAGAAAATTTTAGCTCAATTTTGTCCATGCAATAAAACGAAAGGAGTGGTCTATCGGATTGAGGGCGGATATAACATTGAGGAGGAGAAGGAGAAGGAAAAAGGGGGCTGAAGTTATTTAAAAGTGGGTACAAATTAAATTTTTTTTTTAAAATGGGTATAGATTAAATAGGGGCGACCAAATAGGGTGCCTCGTGCAATTTGCAGAAGATAATGAAGTGGCCACTTAAATTTTGTGGACCTTCTCATTTAAGCCCTCAAAAATTTATGAGTTTGCTCACTGTACAAACTGTTAGTTGGCTTTGGTCTTTGTCACGATCTAAATTTTTCACCCTCGGAAGTAGTGATAGCACCTGCTAATGAGAGCTAGGCAAGCTAAACTTTACTACTCACTTCATTTTCATATTACCTCTTTTTAGCAAATATAAGGCGATAACATAATAACAACGGAACTTAAATAATTAAGCGGATGTTAACAATTAAATATCTGAAGAGTGCATCCATTACAACTTTTAAAACCTCAAATACCCAAAATCTGATTTCACAATTTCATAGACTATCTAAGATTTACTACATACAAGATCTGAAGAAATAACACTACACTATTTCTAAATAGAGGGAAATGAAAGAGGAAATAGAGATAGAGGGAGACGCTAGGGCCTGCGGTCGCCTGCAAGTCTATCTTGGGTCTTCGAGTATACTGAAGGAAACACTCCATCTACTGTCCGAAAGCTGCTCCAGGATCTGCACACAGTGCGGAGTTTAGTATCAGCACAACTGACCCCATGTGCTGGTAAGTGCCTAGCCTAACCTCGGTGAAATAGTGACGAGGCTAGGACCATACTACCAAATAAATCAGTGCAGTTATATGATATATAGCGAAAAGTAAAACAGAAATAAACAAGTAAAGATGGGAGGGAAAAACATACTTCGGGGAATAACAGGTAAGAACAGGTTATCAAAAGAACTATATAGAAATCAAAATCCAACCTCTAACAAGAGTAAGAAAAGTAAGGCAGATTTCACTTTCTTTTCACATCTTGTGGTAGGCGTATCATCTGCTCCCTTTTCGTTATATCTTGTGGTAGGCATACCACCCGCTCCCATTTTATTATATTATTGCGGCATGCAACCCGGTCCCCATATAATGTTATTGTGACGTAAAACCCAATCCACATACAATATTGTTGTGGCTTGCAACTCGATCCATATATAATACTACTGCGGCGCGTAACCCGACTGTTGCGGCATGCAACCCGATCTATATATAATAATGTTGTGTCATGCAACCCGATCCATATATAATACTGTTGCGGCGCGCAACCCGATACATACATATAATACTTGCAATTATAACGAGAGTCCTGACAAGGGATCAATAAGGTCTACACTATCCCGGCAATGAAGAAACAGTTATAACCAAACTTGTTCCAACATCTAACTACCTCAACTATAACCAAACTTGTTCCAACATCTAACTACCTCAACTATAATCAAACTTATTCCAACACGTAAATACCTCAACTATAATTAAACTTGTTATAACACATAACTACCTCAGTTATAACCAAACTCGTTACAATATCTAACTACTTTAGCTATAACTAAACTTATTAAAACACCTAACACAAGGAATCATCAACCTAAGCATCCGTAATATCAACTAAGAACACAATGCAAGGGAACCACAATAGCCCGGCAAGAAGGAAACATAGTGATCTCTTCTCTTTCTCACTCTTACTTCACAATTTCCTTCACAACTCGAGCCAATGCTCTAGAGTTTCATTTATCACTTATACTCTCACAATTCGTTATACAACTGGAGTTATCGCTCTTCAATGTTCATAAGTCACAATTCTTTCCACAACTTTACACAACAAATAGAAACCTTCACCATGACATGAATAATACAACGAAATCATGAAAATCACAGTATAAGACTCACAATCATGCTTGACACCGACGTATAGATACTCGTCACTATGCCTATATATCGTACTCAACAAGAAACAAATAAAAAATATGACACAACTCCTAATCCATCAAGCTAAGGTTAGACCAAACACTTACTTCGAACTTCCACGGCCAACTCAAGCCTCGAACACCGCTTTTTCTCTCGAATTCGGCTCCAAATCAATTGTATCTATGCATAATTGATTCAATAACATCAATAAATGCTAAACAATCCAATTCCAATGCTTAATTATAGCTTTCTAATCATTCTTCCTAAAAACCCAAAAATCGACTCAGTGCCCGCTTGGTCAAAACACGAGGTTTGGACCAAAATTCGATCACCCATTAACCCACGAGCCCGAATATATAATTTATTTTCAAATCCGACCCCAAAGCGAGGTCTAAATCACAATTAATCAAAAAACCCTAACTCTACCCAAATCCCTAATTTTCTATCCTCAATCACATATTTTAGGCCTAGAAATCTAGTGGGTATTGATGGAAAATGAGAAAAATGAGTTTAAGATTATATACCTATGAGTTTGTGGTGAAATCCTCTTTCAAAAATCGCCCAATTTGGAGTTGAGATGAAGAAGTTATGAAATTTTGAACAAATCCCGTGTTAGCTTCTGTTTTGAGTGTTGGGCGACAGTGTTCAACGCGTTCGCGAGAACACTGTTGCGATTGCGAAGGCTGCCAGTAAGTGGACTTATGACATCGCGAGTCCTTCCACACGTTCGCGAAGGGTTGACCCCCCTGACCTTCGCGTTCGCAGACAAGCTCACGTGTTCGCATAGAAGAATGACCAAAATCCCAGCCCCCTCCAATTAACGCTACGCGTTCACATTCGCATTCGCGTCACACAGGTCACGTTATCGATGAGCAAATCCCTCAAAGCTCCGCATTCACGTTCACGATGGACAAATCCACCCTTGTCCCCATTTACCTTACGTGATCGCGAGAGTATGCGATCGTGATGAAGAACATGCCTGAGCACTTGTAGCAGAAATTCTGCAACTTTTTCTTAAGTTTAAACTTTCCGAATCACATCCGATCCCTCGGGGCTCCTAACTAAATACATATACTAAATCAACAACAACATATGAACTTATCCGTATGATCAAATCACCAAAATAACCTCAATAACAACGAATCAAACCTCAAAATCAAAGAGTTTTTCTCAAGCTTCATCAAGTGTCAAATTTAGCAATTTAGGTCCGAATCACATCAAATGATATTCGATTTTAACCAAATTTTATAAGAATTTCTTAAATCATATATAAGGACTGTACGGACGCCGGAACCAAAATACGGGCCCGATACCATCACATTCTAATCAGATTTCATTTCAAGTTTCCTTAAGTAATTTCAGAAAATAATTTTCTTCAAAAATTTATTTCTCTGGCTTGGGACTTCAGAATTCGATTCCGGGCATACGCTCAAGTCCCATATTTTCCTACGAATCCTTCGGAACCATCGAATTATGGGTTCGGTTTAGTTTACCCAATACGTTGATCGAAGTTAAATTAACTCATTTTATAACTAAATTTTATTATTTTTTCACAAATTTTCATATTTAAGCTTTCCGGCTATGTTCTCGGACTACGCACGCAAATCGAGGTGACTCTAAATAAGATTTTTAAGGTCTCGGAAGTTCAGAATTCAATTAAAAGCAAGTGATGACCTCTTGGGACATCACAGTCTTCTTGACCTGGTTCATTCTAATGGGCTAACCTGGTGCACGAAGTATTTTGTGTTCATGCAAGGTTCGGGGAAGGATCACACTCAAATGGATGAGATATAGGTAGCCTATCCTAATACAAGTATCAATGGTTGATTCACAGGCATTGGTTGAAAAATATTTTGAGAAAAAAATACACTTAAAAGCGTTTTTTAGATCAGAAGTGCTTTTTTAATTAATTAGCCAAACACAAATTGCTTCTTATCAAAAGTATTTTGGAAAAAGTACGTTTAAGAAAAAAATACTTCTAAAATAATAAGCTAATTTTAAAAACTTGGCCAAACGGGCAATAAGGCTCTCCTTCGACCTTGGTCACCTCCATTATTGGCATTTGTCAAGTGGAACATATTTTTTGACATTTAACAATTATGTTCTTCTAAGATGAATATAAGAAATTGTGTCCCACTCCCTCTCTGCAATGTTGAATTTTAGATCGGTTGGAAAATACTATTAGGTCTGGTACATTTATTAGGGGTGCTATTTAGTTTATTAGGTCATTAATTAATTAATCTTCGAAACTGATGTTTATATATACATTGTATATATTCATCAGTCTAGCAATTTATAGGATAATTAGGATCTGCGAAAATGACACTCAATTGCCTGAATTTTTGTTATTTACGTAATGATAATCATATGATTAAGACAATTTCTATTTTTTTTTTAAATCTACTATTTTCAATTAATTATCAAAGGTCGAATGCTAATTGCTAATGAAGACATTAATTAACTGGTAACAAGTTTTTCCACGTGATGTGTTTGATTTCAATCAAAGTTTGAAAATGGGGACATGTAGAAGACAAAGCATGTTTACAAGTCTCAGTCAAAATAATTCTAATTTCAAGTGATTTATTTTGGAGAAGGAAAATACAGATGCTGAAATGCATTGTATGTGGAACTGATGATGGCTTTAATAATTGTAATAATCCGAGTGGTCTCAAATTCTTTAAAGCTTGCTTGGATGGTTGTTACGCATTGTTTCGTAATATATCGTATCGTACTGCATTGTATTGTACTGTATCGTTTGATAAAAATAATATTTGGATTGATTGTGTTGTTTGTCATCGTTTCATGATATCACGCACCAGCAATATGAAGAAACTTGTAATATTATAAAGAAAAATTATACATATGATACAGGGAAAAATTACTATATAAAAAGGTAGGATAAATGATAAAATAAAATTATTTAATAATAATAAAGGGTGATATTGAGATAAAAAGACAAGGTAACGACATGACCACACCAAATCAGCCATTATATAGGGTGTGTTTGGTAGGAAAACATTTTCCTGAAAATGTTTTTTAATTTTTTCATGTTTGGTGAGCTTAAATGTTTTGAAAACATTTTCCTTATCAATTCATTTTCCTCCAATTGGAGGAAAATATTTTTTCTTATCAAAAGAAGGGAAAACATTTTCCGAAGCTCCTTCTCAACCTTCCCCATCCTTACCAACCCACCCCACCCCCTCTCAAAAAAAAGTTTTTTTTTTTTTTAAATTTCAGTTTGTCCGTTACCACCCACCCTACTACCCCTCCAGCCCCCCTCCCCGACAAAAAAAATAATTTTTTTACCTTAATTTTTTTTTTTTTTGCAATTTTAAATTTTTATTTTTTCATTTTTCTGCACCACCCACCACTCACCCCACCTGTCCCTCCCCCCTCTCGCACAAAAAAAAATTAAATATATTTTTTAGTTTTAATTTTATTATTTATCGGTTTAAAGGCTCAAAATTTTACAAGTTCCAAAATTATGAGTTCAGAGGTTTATTTGTTTGAAAAGTTATGAGTTTAGAAATTATAAAGTTTACGAGTTCAAAATTCTGCGGTTTTGAAAGTTTAGTGATTCGAAAGTTTATGAAATTTATGGGTCCGGAAGTTGTTGGTTTGAAAGTTTATGGTTTCATGTTTATTATATCTAAATTATTTATGAATACTCTTGAGAAATCATTTTCCTTAATTTGCGTACCAAACACCGAAAAATGAATAAGATTACTACTTGTTTTCCAAGAAAATTTCCGTTATACCAAACACATCCATAAAGTGGTACATTTTGTTGTTATGTAACGACGGATTTAATGGTACGATACAATAAAATTTAACTAACAATCAAAATAAACATCATATTTAAAGTAAGAATACAATACAATACAATGGGTAACAACCATCCAAACAAGCTGTTAGTGAAAGCTATATTGTATAGTTGCTCACAAAATATAAGCCAACAATTATATATTTTTATTTAATTAATGTATAATAAATATATATTATACATAATCAGTGTATATATTTTATATATAATTGTCTAGCAAATATAATTATTTTTGACCAATTAACCAATGTGCTACTTGCCCAATTTTTTACATTGATTTATGGGACATCAATAATACGCCAAACTTATGAGGACCACATTAAGAAACAGCTCCATGTTATATATATATATATATATATATATATATAT
>MU696923.1:20848-46578 GCA_026770625.1 Nicotiana glauca | reverse complement strand
TTTAATTGGAAAAACTCACTTCGACCGTTCTTACCCCCCTCGGGGTGGGGGCGTGCCGAAAACAGGTGTGACAGGCACAGCTGGTGCCTGAGCAGGTGCTGCTGGAGTCTCTACAGCTGGAGGCTGATCCTGAATAGGGGCAACTGGTGCTGCCCCTGCTGCTCTACCTCGACCACGACCACGGCCGCATCCACGGCCTATAGTGGGTGGCACTGGTGGTCGTCCGCCACGTCCGGTAGTATGTGTTCTCGCCATCTGCGAGAGAATAGAGTACAAAAATTTAGTTCTCAGATCAACAAAGTCGCACGACAAGAATTCCAAAAATATGAAGTGTTTCCTAAGGGTTCTGTAGCCTCTCGAAGATAAGTACAGACGTCTCCGTACCGATCTGCGAGACTCTACTAAACCGGCTCATGACTCGCGAGACCTGGTAACCTAGGCTCTGATACTAACTTGTCACGACCCAACCCCCGGTCGTGATGGCGCCCAACACCTTGTTAGGCAAGCCCGACCATTTAACATTTCCATCCCAATTACTAAACTTAAAATTTACCAATTAAGCATAAACTCTCATTTTCTTAATAACAAAATAGTGCGGAAACCAAAATAACAGTAATAACAGCCCAATAGATCTGGCATCGCAAGTCTGAGCCTCTAAATACAACGGAATAATATCCTATACATGTCAAGTCTAATGTAGGAGTAAAGGAAATATCAAAGGAGAGATCGGGTCCTGCGGACGCCGGCAGCTACCTCGATAACTCCGCGACTAGACTGATGCAGCAACAAGATATCAACTAGCCTCCTGGATCCCTGTATCTGCACACAAGGTGCAGGGAGCAGAGTGAGTACTCCAACTCAGTGTGTAACAACAATAAATAATAACTGAAGGAAAGAAAACCTGTAAGAACACTATGCAGTTCTATAACTAACAGTACGGGTAGGAGCATTTCAAAAAGGGGAAAAATCCAGTACCAGTCTCCTACAGTCCAACAGTTATCCAACACTGCTGCGGCGCGCAGCCCGATCCTGCGTGCAGCTCGATCCGATATAATATATATATATAGTGCTGCGGCGTGCAGCCCGATCCAATATAATATATATAATGATGCGGCGTGCAGCCCGATCCAATATAATAGTAAACTGCGCTCACTGGGGGTGTGTGCAGACTCCGGAGGGGCTCCTTCAGCCCAAGCGCTATAATACTGTGGCGTGCAGTCCGATCCATATATATATCACTACGGCATGCAGTCCGATCCATATATATATCATATATATAATTACTGCGGCGTGCAGTCCGATCCAATACATGTATATGTATATACTGTTGCGTCGTACAGCCCGATCCGGTATATATCAAATACCTCACTATAGGGTCCTTGACCCCTCTCAGTCAATATAGACTTGGCCTCTCGAGCCCACTCAGTTAAAACAGGGTATTCAATCCTAGGTATTTCTCATTTAGACGGCAATTTGCTAATACCAATTCATATTATGTTTTACAGTTAAGAATACGACTGGGTATGTGTTCAACAGGTAAAGTGTGGTCAATTAACTCAACAGGCTCCCCTAGAGGTTCTACAGATCGGCACAAGGCCCCAAACATGGCAACTAGCCCAAAATATATGAAAATAAGCTCAGTCTCAGTCAAAAAGTACAGTACAGCATCAATCGGGATAGATCAAGTCTGAATCCCAGCCACAATATCACCACGCTCAGCACACGGCGCGTGTTTCATCTCACATAGCACTGTATAGTGCAAATACGGGGTTTCAAACCCTCAGTATATCATTCATAACCATTACTCACCTCAAACCGGCCAAAATCCTAGCTCACCTTGCGTTTTTCTCGCAAATCGGCCTCCTCGATTGTAGAATCTGATCAAAACCACAGGGAATAGGTTATAATAAGGTAATGGGACATAACTCAATTGAAAGAACTCGAAAAACACGAAGTTGGCAAAACCCGAGCCCCGGGGCCACTTCTCAAAAAATTACGAAACTTACATTTCCGGAATCCTCATCTCACCACGAGTCCGTACATATCAATTACACAAGAATCGGAGTTCAATAGCCCCTTCAAATCATCAATTTAGCCTCTCTTAGGCTTCAAGCCCTAACCACCATTTTTACCCTTAAATTCCTTGAATTATCAGTGTTTAATCCTTGTTTTTATACCATAACAACATTATTTGAAGCTACAAGTTCATACCTGATGGAATCCCTTCGAAATCTCTCAATTATCGCCCAAAAATCACCTCTCCCGAAGTCCCAAAATGTTTTCTAACTTCTGAAAATCGAAACCCACTGTTTCATTAAACACTCATCATTTTTCGCTTTTGCGGAGAAATTGTCGCTTATGCGAATTCCGCTTCTATGGAAACTGTCCGCTTCTGCGGCTTCACCTCAACTCATCCAAAACCGCTTCTGCGGTTAATAGTCCGCTTCTGCGGACTCGCATATGCGAAAAATGTTCCGCTTCTGCGGAACCTCCCAAGCCATCGCCATTTCGCTTCTGCGATCATTTTCCCACTTCTGCGAAATAAATTTCCGCTTCTGCGGAACTTGCTGAACTCACCCAATTTCGCACCTACGGAGAATTTTCTGCTTCTGCGGAGCCGCATCTGTGTTCTCCCTTTCGCAGATGCGGAAATACCTGCTGCAACTCAAAACCAGCAAACTTCAACTCCAAATTCTCTCGTTCAACCACCCGAATTCAACCCGAGGCCCTCGGGACCTCAACCAAAAATATAGATATGTTCTATTACCTCATTCGAACTTGTTTCAATCATTAAAACACGATCATTAACACAAAAATCATCAAATCACGACGAATTCAAGCCTAAGATTAACTAAAACTTCCGAATCTCACATTCGATCAAAAACCCGACCAAACAACGTTCGAATGACCTGAAAATTTGCAGACATATCCAAAATCACCTAACGAAGCTATTGCAACTCTCGGAATTCCATTCTGACCCCTAGATCAAAATATCACCTATCAACCGGAATTCACCAAAACTCCAACTTCGCCAATTCAAGCCTAATTCTACACCGGACCTCCAAATTCAATTCCGATCGCACTCCTAAGTCACAAATCATCCCCCGAAGTTATCTGAACCACCAAAAATCACTTCCGAGCCCTCTAACTCACAAGTAAACTTCCGGTTGACTTTTCCAAAACAAGCTTCCTTCTAAGAGGCTATGTGCCTTTTTTTCAACCAAAACCAATTCAAATACACCCGATCGACTCTAATACTGATATTGAAACACGAAGCAACACAATAAGGGGGAAACGGGGTGGTAATTTATGTGACGACGGGACGGGTGATCACACTATCATAACAGCACCTGCAAGAATTGGGCCGCATGTGCGGAGCCCCAGAAGCGGCCACAAAGCTGTAAATGCGGGATTTGGTGAAGGGAGCTGGGACTGCAGATGTGGTCAGGGTGCCGCAGATGTGGGACCGCACCTGCGGTAGGCGTGGCACAGAAGGAAAAAAGGGCGGCCTAGGGAGGACCGTAGAAACAGTTTTTTGAACCGCACCTGCGGAACCACAGAAGCGGTCAAGGTACCGCAAGTGCGAAAACAACTGAGGTAGTGAGGTCTTTAAAAAATCGGGCGTTAGGTTCATTTCAACCCCATTTTCTTCCATTGGAGCCGATTGTTAACAACTTTGAGGTGCCATTTTCATCACTCATCATTAGGTAAGTAATTTATGCTAGCTTTGAGTTAAATACAAGGTTTATATATAGATGTAGTCAAGGAAATTGTAAAAAACTTTGGGTATGAGGGAAAACCTAAAAAATTATTATTCTCGGACTTTGAGCACGATTTTTGGTATAGAATTAAGAGAAAATCATATATTTGAGTTTGTGTGTTCTTGGGTAAACTTTATCTTCGAGAAATTTTGGAATCCGAGCATGTGGGCCCAAGGGCATTTTTGTCAACTTTTCGATTGGGGTTAGGAATTATTATAAATTAGGCTGTAATGTATAATTAAGCATATATTAATGATTGGTATCATTATTGGCTAGCTTTGGAGCTTTGTTCATCGATTAAAGTATTCGGAAGGGCATGGAATGCCGGTTATGGATCTTCGGAGCGAGGTGAGTCTCCTTTCTAATCTTGTAAGAGGGAATTGTCCCCATAGGTGAGTTAAATTGTTAGGTGCTCCTATTTGTGGGGGCTACATACGCACGAGGTGACGAGAGTCCGTGTGTAGCTACTATTATGCTATTATCCAGGTAGTCTAGGACCCAAAAGCGTGCTATACTTGGATTAGTTGTAAACTTATCGACATTTGAATTTGCTTAAATCACCTCGAGTTAGTAAATGAATTTCCACAAAAGATTAAACTTCATTTTCAAAAATCTTTAAAAGAGAATTGGCTTTTGTATGGATAATTGTTCCTTGCTGACTACTTGATTGACCATCTGTGTGTGTTTAATTTTGGAAGGGGTCGAACGCCTCGGTATATTAAATAGATGCATCTATAGGCACGCCGTCGACCCTCGGCAAGTGCACGGTTTATTTCTGTTGGATCGGGCCATCGCCTCGGTATAATATGCGCATGCTTGTATTGCTGCCTTAAACTTATTTATGTTGTTATTGCCTCTTCATGGTTTGAGAATATTTGGATAATAATAAAAAAAGGAAAATCTAAAAATTTCTTATAAAAGAAATAATTGTTTCCTTGTTTCCTTATATTGGATTAAAATCATGTTTATAGAAATCCATGATTTAATGTATTATTGACACCATTATTGGACCACTAGTAAGTGTCGAAGTTGACCATCTCGTCTCTACTTCTTCGAGATTAGACGGGATACTCATTGAGTACACATTGTTTTCGTACTCATACTACACTTCTGCGCATTTTTGTTGCACAGGTATATGTAACTCTAGCGGCCTACTAGGCGTAGCAGCACGGATGATTCTTTGACTAGGTGAGTTGCATTATTTGAGGCGGCCCGTAGCTAGTATAGTCCCTTCCAGTATATTGTATTTACTTCATTTCCACTGTATTCCAGATGGATGTTGTATCTTATTTCCTTATTAGTAGATGCTCGTGCAGTTGTGACACCGGATTTTGGGATGGTTTTGAAATATTTTGTATTAATTGCTTATTATTTAATTTGAATTGAAGTAGTTATATTTTTATTTATGAAAAATTTAAGGAAAATCTTAGTTTTCAAGATTGTTAAAAATGAGAACTTCATCAAGTAATTTGGTTGGCTTGCCTAACAGCAGTGTCCGGCACCATCGCGACCCTTAGTAGATTTTTGGTCGTGACAACAAGGTATCAGAGCACTAGGTTCCGTAGTTCTCGCAAGTCATGAGCAAGTCTAGTAGAGTCTTACGGATCGGTCTGGAGACACCTATACTTATCTTCGTGAGGCTACAGGGCTGTTAGGAGTACTTCCCTTCTTGATTCCTCATCGTACGATTTGATTCCTTGAGTCTTAGGCCCTTGCTTCCTTCCTATTCAATCTTATGCGACGCGAACCGCTGGTTATAAATCGAGAATTGAAGAATTGTAATGGCACTACGAATATGGTGCGGGATGTTTCTCCCAGTATAATTGATTGGAATATCATCGTCGCCTTGTGGAAGGATATTCTTTTATTTCAGCCCAGTAATGGTACTTCTAGGGATCTAAGGCTAGGCACAAGTTGCCATGATGCTTTTGAACAATTTTTCCGCAGTAGTGATGTGATGGTAGGATGTTGCCCACGTGTTGGGGTAGTAAGTGACTTGAAGGGAGGTTTACTCAGTGCATGATCTAGAAATTCAGTATTTTATTTCCAGCGGAGGAAAGGCAATCGGGTAGAGAATATTCAGGTTTCAGTTGACAAGGTACCGAGACTCGGTATTTGCTAGCGTAGCGAAGTTTTCTTCTATAATGCAGTGTCGTTGTCCTTACTGAATGTACTAAAATTGCCAGTGTTATGGTCTTTTACAATTCGCCTTGGGGTAAGGCATTGAGGAATAATATTGGAGAAACAACTGTCAGATATCGCAGGGTGTGGTGGTTTAGGATTGAATTAGAATTTCTAATGTCGATGGCTCGAGAAAGATGATCTTTAGAAAGGTTTAAAGTTAGTAGCGATTTGTGGTCTCAAGTGCTATGAAGATAGATTTTTTTAAAGGCAATAATTGAGCAACAAAGGATGAGGAAAGACACGTTGAAAGTGTCAGGCGGTGGTTAAAATTTCTAGGAGGCCGAGTATAAGAGGCCAAGGGCCAAGTAGTCGATTAAGGGGATGAGTTCCGCCAAAGTGGGAGAGTGGCGAAGTTTCATATGGGATTTATGGTAGGATGACTGTGCACCTTAGCGAGAGTTTGGAATGATTTGGGATTTGAATGACTGACAATTGAAGTCCGTGGGTCTAATTTGAAGGATAGGCTATTATGCGGCAAGAGATTTGGTATAACAGAAAAGAGATGCTTGAAATGAAGGGGGATGCAGCATAATTCTGAATTGGAGGGGTATTTCCGCACATTTAATTGATATCCACGAGGGGTGAATGGACTGGTGCAGCTGAAAGTGAGCTCGGACCCAGGATGTGTTATGGGAGTCATAGTGATTGTACACAATGCAGTAGTGTTGGAAGATTGCGGGAAGTGATTTATACAGGAGGGTTAGTCCCTATGAGCAGGTTAGCGGTCGCGTGGTTGGAAAAGCTTCTACAAGGAATTCTATTGGTTGTGCAGCAAAGAGATCAGTCGTGTGATTGTGGTGGATGATTCAAAGTATAAGAAGAGGTTTTACAGGAAGATTTCGAGAATTTTTGGCGGTTGATTGTGCAAGGTTATGTCAATAGGAGATAAAGAATCTTGGTGAATGCCAGAGTTGTGTAATGATGGCTTCAAGCTAAGTGGGAGAGTCCCACCAAGTCAGAGCAGGTGGCTCTTAACAATGGTCCTAGTGAATTTAAAAGATAAAGTGTGATCCCTAATGATTTTGAGCCTATAGGTACGGTTAGTAATCGAGCTTGATAGCAGCCTGTGAGAAGAGGCACAGAATGTTCTATGATGTTTTGGCTTGTGATGTAGCAATTGGGAGGTACGAAATGGTTCGTGGGATTTAAGATAGCATGATCTCGTGATTCAAGGTCACTCGGGATGAGTATGGATGGAGGGTGTTATGTGTTGAATTGAGTTATTATTATTTCTAAGGTAATCAAGGATAAATTGGAAGGAAAGAGATTGGGTAGCCATAGTTGAATTGGCATATTGGTAGTAGTGATCAGTTCCTTCAACATGATCAAGATATGCAAGTAATTTATGACGTTACATATGAGGCCTGTTGGCTGTAATTGATGTTATTTAGGGGTATTCTACCGTTATGGCCTCTTATGTGTGGGCGGATTCCAGAAGGGTTGTGGTGGATTAGACCACTGCTTTAGGATTTGAATATTCTACGGATATAAGGATTCACCTGCGTGTTGCTGTGGTTCTCCTGAAGAGAGTTAAGTGAAAAGTTCTTATATGATGAAGTGTTAGCCTATTAATGGTTCCGGAGTTATGACGAAAATCGTGTTCTATTCAATATTGGCATGTTGGGTGCAGTGAGTGGTATGGAATTTTAATTAGGGATCGAGGCTGCAGTTCGGTATTGCCAAGGATGTCACGAGCTCGGATGAGCAGGAAAGGAGTTTTGATGTTTAAAGTAAGTTGGTATTGTCTTCAGCGTCACCTGGGATCGGTGTTTCGTGAAAAAGGGCTTTGCATCCTGGTTAAAGATTCTTAATCGCTTTTCAGTGTTAGTGTGACTGATGGCTTGGGCGTACAGACCTATTATTTGTTATGGAAGGTTGTGGGAGTGCGTCCCACGGGAAGGTGTATAAGTGTGGTATGTAGTAACTTGATTTATTGAAAAAGTTAAACCATGTATGAAGATTGTCAGGATATCGTTAATTTGAGAATTTATGTGGGAGGGCGCTCTGTTTATTGGGTTATGGACTGTGGAGGTTCGCTCCGATTATGAGGGTTATTCTTATGTGTTATGAGAAAAAGGGGAATTATTATGGAACTTTGAAAGGTTATTAGCCTAGTTGGTGCAATCAGAATTGGCTTGAGATCAGTGGATTGATTTAAATATGAACAGGGGCTTTATATCAGGCAAGATGTGTTCATCTCAGCAATATGCTCCTTATAGAAGGGAGTCGGGGTGTTATTTCATTGTCAGCTATTTCATGTAATGATGTATTACGTCGTGCGAGTTGTGAGGTGGCTTGGTGAATTTCTTATCTGTTGAGGTTCCACATAGAGATGAGGTTATATGAGCAGGATGGCTCTTGAGATTCAGATCATATATTGCATTTCAGTTGTGCTCGAGTTTGTGGATTATAGCATTATATGTCTCCCCAGGTAATGGTATTATACACCTAGCGTATTTATGACTGATATTCAATATTTTTTATAATGAGCAATTTAGCTCGATGTACATCTCCTTATGTGAGTTCCATGTGTGGATCGGGTGGTACACCTCCATGGGTATGTTATTTGGATCGGGTTGCGCGCTGCAACAATGCATTGTTGAGTATAGTTTTCTATATGCTATTTTTGTATGTCTTGCTTTCTATTTTCTAAGGAAAGTCTGTATTAGTGCATGATTTAGGTAATTCCTTCCATAGATCGTTTTCATTTTGTATCGCGTTCGAATTGGTAGCCTATTGGCACATTGTGGCATCATATAAGACTTTTTATTATGTCTGGGGTCTCATTGCCTGAACAGTTCGTATTGGATGAGACAAGATCATTGAATTCGAGATCAGTGCAATCTGACTATATGAAGTATATTATGGAGCTAAGATCATTATTTGGTTCAAAATGAGGTAATGTTTCTTGTCATAAGTATAGACTCAATGATTGGTTGACTCGGCAATTGATTATGAATTTTTGCACATCTCTTCTGTTATGGCGGCATTGTAAGAGTTAGAGTAAGACCTGTTTATGTCATGGGGTGCAATGGGAGCATCAGATTCGTGGAATTTTGACTAAGTTGATCAGAAAATGTTATTGTGGACCGGTGAGTAAAGTGGTGCTAGGTGTGAATTCAGCAAAGTTATGCAGCCATGTTTGGGTACAGCGTGTAGTGATTGATATGGTGATATTATGTTGGAAACAAGTCGGGCATAGAATTTCGGATGTTGTAATTGGGCTCTAAGACTTATTTGCTTGAATAAAAGAGAATATCTTCAGAATTGATCGAGCTGGTGTGCTCAACTAAGTTGTGGTAGCACGGGAAGGTCCATGAGAAGTTAAATAGTGATTTTAGACTACTTCAGTGTAGTTCTCAGCACGTTCGAGGACGAACGTATGTTTAAGTAGAGAAAATGTAACGACCCGACAGGCCGTTTTGAGCTCTAGCGCATTGTTCAGCAATCTGAGGCCATGAACAGCTTCATTTCAGGTATTATGACTTGTATGCATGGTCGAAATTAAGTTTCGGGAAGTTCAGAGTTGACTTGGAAAGAGAATTCTCATTTTGGAAGCTTAAAGTTGAAATAATTAACTAGGATTGGAATTGGGATCTGAAGGTTCCAGCAGGTTCGTATAATGAGTTCGGACTTGGGCGTATGTCCGGATCGAGTATTGGATGACCCGGGAGCATTTTGGTGCCTATTGTGGAAGTTAGCATTTTAGAAGAAATTTCGTAAGTTTGGCTTGAAGTGCATTTCCATGTTATCGATTTCCGTTTGGGATTTCGAGACTGGGAGTAGCTCCGTATTAGGATTCTAGATTTGGGAGCGCGATCGGAAGTGAATTCGGAGGCCTGTAGGTCATTTTGGAGTCATTTGGCTAATGTTAGAAGATTGAAGGTTTTGAGAAGTTTGACCGGAAGTGGACTTTTTGATATCAGGGTCGGAATCTGATTCCGAAAGTTGGAGTAGGTCCGTAATGTCAAATATCACTGGTGTGCAAAATTTGAGGTCAATAAGATGTGATTTTATAGGTTTCGGCATCGAAAGCAGAAGTTTGAAGTTCCAAAGTTCTTAAAGCTTAGCGTGATTTGATGTGATTTGAGGCCTTGAGCAAGTCCGTAATGCATTATGGGACTAGTTGCTATGATTGGTTTGGGTCCTGGGGGCCTCGGGTGGATTTTGGATGATTAACGGATCAAATTTGGAGTTTGGAAGAAGGTTGAAGTGTTGGTTGCTATCATAACCGCACTTGCAAGAATTGGGCCGCAGGTTCGGAGCCGCAGAAGTGGCCACAATGCCGCAGATGCGGGATTTGGTGAAGGGAGCTGGGACCGCAGATGCAGTCAGGGTGCTGCAGATGCGGGACCGCACATGCGGTAGGTATGGTGCAGAAGCGAAAAAGGGCGGCCTAGGGAGGACCGCAGAAGTAGTATTTTGAACCGCACCTGCAGAACCACAGAAGCGATCAAGGGACTGTAGGTGCGAAAACAGCTGAGGCAGTGAGGTCTTTTAAAAATCGGGGGTTGGGTTCATTTCAATCCCATTTTCTTTCATTGGAGCACATTGGGAACAGCTTTGAGGTACCATTTTCATCACTTATCATGAGGTAGGTAATTTATGCTAGCTTTGAGTTAAATACAAGGTTTATATATGGATGTGGCAAGGAAATTGTAGAAAACTTGGGGTTTGAGGAAAAACCTAGAAACTTATTGTTCTTGGATTTTGACCACGATTTTTGGTATAGAATTAATAGAAAATCATATATTTGAGTTCGTGTGTTCTTGGGTCAACTTTATCTTCGAGAAATTTCGGAATCCGGGCACATGGGCCCAAGGGCGTTTTTGTTAACTTTTCAATCGGGGTTAGGAATTATTATAAATTGTGTTGTAATGGATAACTAAGCATATATTAATGGATTGGTATCATTATTGGCTAGCTTTGGAGCTTTGTTTATCGATTAAAGTCTTCGGAAGGGCGTGGAATGTCGGTTATGGATCTTCGGAGCGAGGTGAGTCTCCTTTCTAACCTTGTAAGAGGTAATTGTCCGCATGGGTGAGTTAATTGGTTAGGTGCTCCTATTTGTGGGGGCTACATACGCACGAGATGATGAGAGTCCGTGCGTACCTACTATTATGCTATTGTAGTCTAGGACCCAAAAACATGCTATACTTGGATTAATTATAAACTTATTGACATTTGAATTGCTTAAATCACCTCGAGTTAGTAAATGAATTTCCACCAAAGATTACACTTCATTTTCAAAAATCTTTAAAAGAGAATTGGCTTTTCTATGGATAATTATTCTTTGTTGACTACTTGATTGATCGTCTGTGTATGTTTAATTTTGGAACTAGCCGAATGCCTTGGCAGATTAAATAGATGCATCTATAGGTGCGTCATCAACCATCGGCAAGTGCACAGTTTATTTTTGTTGGATCGGGCCATCGCCTCGGCATAATATGCGCGTGCTTCTATTGCCGCCTTGAACTTATTTAAGTTGTTATTGCCTCTTCATGGTTTGAGAATATTTGGATAATAATAAAAAAGGAAAAATAATTTTCTATGAGAGAAATAATTGTTTCCTTGTTTCCTTCTATTGGATTAAAATTATTTTTATAGAAATCAACGATTTAATATATTATTGAAACCATTATTGGACCACTAGTAAGTGTCGAAGTCGACCATCTCGTCTCTACTTCTTCGAGATTAGATGGGATACTCATTGAGTAAACGTTGTTTTCGTACTCATACTACACTTCTGTGCATTTTTGTTACAAAGGTATATGTCACTCTAGCGGCCTACTGGGCGTAGCAGCACGAATGATTCTGGGACTAGGTGAGCTGCACTATTCGAGGCGGCCTGCAGCTAGTATAGCCCTTCCAGTATATTGTATTTACTTCATGTCCAATGTATTTCGGACGGATGTTGTATCTTATTTCCTTATCAGTAGATGCTCATGCACTTGTGACACCGGGTTCTGGGATGGTTTTGAAATATTTTGTATTAATTGCTTATTATTTAATTTGAATTGAAGTAGTTATCTTTTTATTTATGAAATATTAAAGGAAAATATTAGTTTTAAAAGATTGTTAAAAATGAGAACTTCATCAAGTAATTTGGTTGGCTTGCCTGACAGCAGTGTCTGGCACCATCGCGACCCTTAGTTGATTTTGGGTCGTGACACCCTAGAAATGAGAAAGGCTTGGAAACATGTCTGATCTTGAGTCGTAAAGGCTCATATTGCTTGAATACGACGGAGCAATAGCCGGAGAAGACATAGATCTACAAATCTAAGAAGGTCTTGAAGAGAAACATCAAAGTCAGGCTTCGCAGGATTCCGATGGCCTGAGACGCCATGGATTCCGAAGATCTTGAAGAAAATTTTCTTTCCAATTTGACTCCGATATTCCTGAAATTCAACTCTGACCATACGCACAAGTCAATATACCTGAAATGAAGCTGTTCATGGCTTCCAACCGCTAAACGATGCGCTAGAGCTCAAAACGACCGATCGGGTCGTTACATTACTCAATTCGGAGCTCATTTGCCCAGTTCAATACCCATTTCGCTCGTTAAACAATTAACTCATGTTTCGCGTCAAAAACCCAATCGCGACTTGATGAAATTAGACCAAAATTTCTAGATCAGTCCTATAATTCATTATCAAAATTTCGGAAGTCTCGAAATCAAATTTGGATCTCTAGAACTAAAAATAAACCTTTAGATCATTACATGCTTATGCTCAAAACGGCAAAAATCTTCCAAAAACTCTTCCAAAACTTATCCGAGCCTTATGGGACCCCGACCAAACATGCCAACATAGTTCATAACATTACTCAAACCTGTTCCAATCATCAAAGCACCTCAAACAACATCAAATTACCCAAAACTCATCGAATTCAAGCCTAATTTTCTAAAAACTTCTGAAATACACTTTCGATCAAAAACCCAACCAAAACACGTCCGAATGACCTCAAATTTTGCACTCATATTCCAAATCACCTAACAAAGCTACAGCAACTCTTGGAATTTCATTCCGACCCTCGGATCAAAATCTCACCTATCAACCGGAATTCGTCAAAATACTAACTTTGCCAATTCAAGCTTAATTCTACACTGGTCATCACAAAAATATTTCGGACACACTCCTAAGTCCCAAATCACCTAACGAAGCTATCAGAATCATAAAATTCACATTTCGAGCCCTCTAACACATAAGTCAATATCTGGTTGACTTTTCCAACTTAAGCTTCCTTAAAAGAGACTAAGTGTCTCAAACCTTACCAAAATCATTTCGGAATGACTTCAAAATGACCTCTGGACACCCGAATTCACTTCCGATCGCGCTTCCAACTCCAGAATCACCATACGGAGCTATTCCCAAACTCGGAATCCGAAACGGACATCTATAACACTGAAATGCCTTCCAACCCAAATTTATGAAATTCTTCTAAAATACTAACTTCAACAATATACGCCGAAATGCTCACGGGTTATCTATAACAAAATCCGGGCATACGCCCAAGTCCAAAATCAATATACGAACCTGCCGGAACTTTCAGATCCCGATTCTGAGGTCGTTTGCTCAAAATTCTAATCTTAGCCATTTTCTTCAACTTAAGGCTGCCGCAATGAAAATTTTCTTTCCAATTTGACTCTGATATTCCCGAAATTCAACTCTGACCATACGCACAAGTCAATATACCTAAAATGAAGCTATTCATGACTTCCAACTACTGAACAAGGTGCTAGAGCTCAAAACGTCCGATCGGGTCATTACAGATTCTTTTGGTAGGGGACATCCTCCCAGGCCATTCCATTCAGCGCTTCAGGCTTCTCATGGTGCTCCAGGTGGCCGTGGTTCACACATGCAGTATTCGGTTCAGCTACCGTATAGTGTGTCACCAACTCCTATCAGTGCACTTCCACTCCAGATTTTTTAGGGTGGTTACTCAGGTTGTCAGGGTTAGTTTCAGGGTCAGTAGTCCCAGCAGCCGAGGACTTTTTATACTTGTGGCGATCCGAGGCACATTGCTAGATTTTGCCATCGAGCTTCGAGCAGTTCTCAACATCAGGGTTCTCGTGCTATGATTCAAGCACCAAATGTTCCACAGCCCGCCCGACCAGTCAGAGGTAAAGGTCAGGTAGCTAGAGGTGGAGGTCGAGGTGTTAGAGGTGGAGGTCAGGCCTTTAGAGGAGGAGGTCAGGCTACTAGAGGTGGAGGCCAGCCAGCAGGAGGCCGTCCCGGGGATGTAGTTAAGAGTGGTACAACCCAATAGTGATGTTTTGGTGAACTGGTTGAGCTATCAGACTCCGATTGAGTCGATTTTTATTCGTGTGAGCTTGTATTGGTTCGGGCTTCGCTTGGGTAAGCTTGGATTCAGATCAAAGGCATGCCCATTGTTGAATTGTGTTGATTTTTCGGTTGACTTTGGACTATTGATTAAAAATTTGACCTTTATCGATTGGATTATTTTCCTTTGGCATTATTTTATGTTTTTGAGATGGTTTTGGCTTGTTTCGAGCTGTTTGTAGGCCGGTACGAGATGGCATTTCTAGGGTATTGTTTGGTTTGCTCGGTATTGGATTCGTCTTGTTCGAGGTAAGTAACACTTTTAAACTTGGTGCTGAGGGTATGAATCCCTGAACATACGCATTATATGTATGGTGATAAGGTGATAGGTGTGTGGGCATACACCATGTGAATTATGATTCGGTTGATTCTGTGATGCCTTGTAGTTACCTAATCTTGTTTCTATCCATGAGATTTTGAATGTTGTTAGAAATTATGTTTAGGCTATATGCTTATTCTGTTGGGACCCACTGAGGTCATCTCTGTTTTGAGTTATTTGCTTAAATTTCAGTTACATACTCAGTCATTTTCATTCATTTGCATATCATACCTTAGTCTCTGTAATCCTTTGTTGTCAAATTATGTAATCATTGTTTGGGCTAATTGGCATGATATTTGTCAGCTTGAGAGATTAGAGAGATTGATGATTGGGTTAGGACCTGAGGGCTAGATTTTGAGTGATATTTATGAGATCGGGCTACACACCGCAGCTGGTTTTATTTATTCATGATGGGATTCGGATGCACGTCGTAGCAGGCAATGTTGACTTATATTAGCGCTTGGGCAGAATCTGCCCCATTGGAGCCTGACACACCAGTGGTGAGCACAGATACCGTGTGCCGAGTGATTGGTCAAAACCTGATGCAAACTAAAATTTGATTACCCATTCAGCCTCGAGCCTGGATATGTGATTTGTTTCGAAATCCGACCTTAATTCTAGGTCTAAATCTCAATTTTACAAAAATCCTCAATTCTTCCCAAATCCCTAATTTCTAACATATAAATCCTAAATTTGATGTCGAAACCTCATGAAATTCGATGGGTAACTAAAGGAAATAGATTAAAGTCGCTTACCAATGACTTTGGGAATAAGAGTCTCTTAGAAAATCGCCTCTAGAGTGTTTAGGGTTGTGAAATGGAGAGAAATGAGCTAAGTCCTGTTTATTCCTTCTTTTACCCAGCTGTAGATGCGCAATTTCTAATCATGTTCGCAATTACGTGTTGATACCCAATTTTTTCCTATATATTTTTATTTATGCAAAATATCTTTAAAATAGCATATATACGCATATATAAGTATATCCAAGCATTTTACTATTTTTCCATAATTTTTAAGATTTTAAATTGATTTATTTCCCTTTTTCAGACATAAAAGCCCAATGATTATTTTCAAAGTTATTATATTTTTTTGTAATTTAGTTATTGGAATTTTATATTTATGCTAAAATATAGCTAACGTAATTTTTTATATTTTTAAAAATTTATTTAGTATTTTTAAAAGTTAAATTGTATATAATTGCAATGTTAGCCTATTTTAAGATTTAATTGCGTTTATAATTACAAACTCATGCATGTTTATCATCGAAGTCGCTTGCTCAACAACTCTACCCTAATAACGCATACCTTATCACCAGACAAAAGTCGAACAGGTCAAGCAAGACCAGCAAGAATACAAACTAACCTCCCTTCTACAAAACTCACAATTTTTCTTTGGATGCAGGAATTTGGATTACGAAAGCATATGATATACTATACACCCACAAGACAAACATTGATTCATGAATTGCAACACTTCTTCAGTATGCACCATCCACACACGTCAGTGATATCCCCTGTATCACAATATCCCTAGCGATCCCAACATCAAAGCTTGTTATCAGCTAATCTGCCACTTTTTTTTTTAATTTCTGCATTGCATACGGCTACCATTCTTCCTTCTGAGACTAAACACTGTCTCCATCTGCATTTTCTGCATGGTGACGAGTATCTATACGTTGATGTCAAGCATGCCCATAAGTCTTATACTATGATTGTTGTGACTCTATTGTCTATTGTCCATGCTTAAGTTGATGATTAAAGATTTTGACCTTAATTCATGTTAAATCCTTGGTAATTGACCATTGTTGAGTATTTGGCTCAAATTGGGATTTGTTTTATGAAGTAACTGTTGGAACAAAATTGGTTATTATTGTTTTCCTTGCCGGGATGTTATTGTTTATATTGTTGATTTCCTTGCCGGGAGGATATTGTTTATATTGTTGATTCCCTTACGGGACGTTATTGTTATATTGTTGATACCCTTGCCGAGACGTATTGTTTCTATTATTTGAGTGAGGAAGATTATAAAGCAGGAAGGGTGATGCCGTACATGATATTGTGAGTGAGTGTTAAAGCGTGAAGGGTGATGCCGTGTCAATATTGTGAGAGTT
This sequence comes from Nicotiana glauca, assembly GCA_026770625.1. Classification (NCBI taxonomy): domain Eukaryota; kingdom Viridiplantae; phylum Streptophyta; class Magnoliopsida; order Solanales; family Solanaceae; genus Nicotiana; species Nicotiana glauca. Next base: position 29,862 of record MU696923.1, on the reverse strand, counting down.
AATGCACGAAGGGTGATGTCATGCTGTGATTATGATAGTTAATGCATGAAGAGTGATGTTGTGCCGATTCTGTTGATTCTTATGGTGAGAACGAGAGTAAAAGCACGCAGGATGATGTCGTGCACGTGTTACTATTTTCCTTATTCCTGTTGATATCATTATGGTGTTCTTTATGCTTCTCTACTGAATTTTCTGTTAAGTATTTGGTATTCCCCGTAGCATGCTTCCCTTCCCCTCCTTATCTATTATTTCCTATTTTTTTTATTATCCGTTGTATATGAATTAATTGCACAGATTTATATGGTTCTCGTGTCCTAGACTCGTCACTACTTCACCGAAGTTAGGCTCGACACTTACCAGTACATGGGGTCGGTTGTACTGATACTGCACTCTGCACTTTCTGTGTAGATTTCGGTGCTAAACCTCGTGAGTAGATCGTGGGTTGCTGGCTTCAGCCCATATGAGACCCGATGTAGATCTATAGGAGTTTGCAGACTTTGGAGTCCCCTTCTTTATGTTTTGATATACTATCTCTTTTTATTTCGAGAACAGTTGTACTTTTCTTTCTAGACCAGTGTTTGTAGACATTCGTAGATATTCATGAAATTGTGACACCAGACTCTTGGGTAGACTTGTACTGGAGTATTGATTTTGTTATAACACTTCCGTGCTTATTATCTGTTTAGTTTTTAGTTACTGTTTATAGTTGTTAGGGTTGATTGCTAATGGGTTAAAATCATAGTAGTTGGCTTGCCTAGCTTTCATGAGTAGGCGCCATCATGGTTCCCGAGGGTGGGAAATCCGGGTCATGAAAAGTTGGTATGAGAGCACTAGGTTGCCTAGGTCTCGCTACCACGGTACTCCAGGATGCTCTGGTCCGTCTAGTGGGCCTTATGGAGAGTGTCGCCTAGGCAGGCTTACTTATTGTAGCACCAGTCGTCTCTCGGGCTAGGAGAGGAGCACAGACTCCGGCTACTCGCACTCCGGAGTAGATGGCTACTCAGTTTTAGACTTCAGCAGCCCAGCCAGTTGGAGTAGTTCAGCTAGGTGTTGTAGCTCACGGTGATGGAGCAGCTATGTCTGCTGATGTTTTGTGAAGGTTGGATAGGTTTACCAAGCTCTTCACTACCACTTATGGTGGTACATCTTTAGAGGATCCCCAGGGCTATTTAGACAGCTGTCATAAGGATCTATGGAACATGGGGATAGTGGAGACCAATAGGGTCGACTTTTCTACTTTTTGTCTACCATGTTCCGCCAAGACTTGGTGGAGGGATTATTGATTGTCTAGGCCAGTTGGGTCGCCGGCTTTGACTTGGGATTAGTTCAGCTATTGCTGGAGAATTTTCTTCCTATCACTTAGAGGGAGGACTATCAGAGGTAGTTTAAGCGTCTCCAACAGTGTTCTATGATCGTCACTCGGTACGAGACCAGATTTATTGACTTGGCCTGTCATGCTCTTCTTATACTTCCCGCCGAGAGAGAGAGAGAGGAGGTTCATTGAGGGACTCGCTCAGCCTCTTCAATTGCAGATGTCTAAGGAGACAGGGAGCGAGATTTCTTTTTAGGAATCGGCCAATGTGGCCCGGTAAGTTGAGATGGTTCTATCACACGGGAGCGGTTAGGGGTCTGACAAGAGGCCTCATCATTCGGGCAAATTTTGTTGTTCCTCGTCTGGAGGCAGGGATTCTTTTGGTAGGGGACATCCTCTCAGGTCATTCCATTCAGCACTTCAGGCTTCTCATGGTTCTCCAGGTGGTCGTGGTTCTTATATGCAGTATTCGGTTTAGCTACCCTATAGTGCGTCACCAGCTCCTATCAGTGCACCTCCACTCCAGATTTTTCAGGGTGGTTACTCAGGTTGTTAGGGTTAGTTTTAGGGTCAATAGTCCCAGCAGTCGAGGACTTTTTATACTTGTGGCGATCCGAGGCACATTGCTAGATTTTGCCATTGAGCTTCAAGCAGTTCTCAACATCAAGGTTCTCGTGCTATGGTTCAGGCACCAAATGTTCCACAGCCCGCCCTACCAGTCAGAGGTAGGGGATAGGCAGCTAGAGTGGAGGTCAAGGTGTTAGAGATGGAGGTCAGGACTTTAGAGGAGGAGGTCAGGCTGCTAGAGGTGGAGGCCAGCCAGTAGGAGGCCGTCCCGGGGATGTAATTAAGAGTGGTAGGGCCCAACCCCTATGTTATGCCTTCCTAGCCAGGCCTGAGGCTGAGGTATCTGATACTGTTATCATACTTACGATTTTAGTTTGCAGTAGAGATCCATCAATTTTGTTTTATCTAGGGTCTACATACTCCTATGTGTCATCTTATTTTGCTATGTATTTGGTTGTGCCTCATGACTCTTTGAGTGCTCCTATATATGTTTCCCCACTGGTGGGTAATTTCATTATTGTAGATTGTGCCTATCGTTTATGTGTGGTTATTATTTGGGGTCTTGAGATCTGTGTAGATCTCTTACTTCTAGATATGGTTGATTATTATGTCATATTGGGGATTGATTGGCTATCACCTTATCATGCCATATTGGATTGTCATGCCAAGACCGTGACCTTAGCCTTGCTGGGGTTGCCTCGATTTGAGTGGAGAGGGATTCCTAGTCATTCTAACAATAAGGTCATTTCTTATATGAAGGCTTGGCATATGGTCGAGAAGGGGTGTTTAGCTTACTTGGCATACGTGTGTGATTCTAGTACTGAGGTTCCTTATATGGATTCCATGCCAGTTGTTCGTGAGTTTCCAGAGGTATTTCCTGTAGACCTACCGGGGATGCCACCCAATAGGGATATCAACTTTTGCATTGATTTGGCTCTGGGCACTCAGCCCATTTCTATTCCACCATATTATATGGCCCTACCAGAGTTAAAGGAGTTGAAAGATCAGTTGCAGGACTTGCTTGATAAGGGCTTCATTAGACCTAGTATCTCACCCTGGAGTGCGCTGGTATTGTTTGTTAAGAAGAAGGATAGATCGATGAGAACGTGTATTGATTATCAGTAGTTGAACAAGGTAACCATCAAGAACAAGTATCCATTGTCGAGGATTGATGATTTGTTTGACTAGCTTCAGGGTGCCAAAGTTTTTTCAAAGACTAATTTGAGATCTGACTACCATCAATTGAGGATTAAGGCATCCGGTGTCCCTAAGATAGCTTTTTGCACTCGGTAACGGAATTACGATTTTTTAGTAATGTCAGCTAGGTTGACAAATGCCTAGCACCATTCATAGATATGATAAACCGAGTGTTGAGACCTTATTTAGATTCCTTTATGATTTTCTTCATTGATGATACTTTGATCTACTCCCACAGCCAAGAGGAGCACTAGCAGCATCTTCGAGTCATTCTTCAGACTCTAAGATACAGTCAGTTGTATGCTAAGTTTTCCAATTTCGGGTTTTGGTTGAGTTCAATTGCATTCTTGGGCCACGCCATATCAGCAGAGGGTATTGAGGTGGATCCAAAGAAGATAGAGGCAATCAAAAACTGTCCTCGACCCACATTAGCTATAGAGATCCAGAGTTTCTTGGGTTTTATAGGTTATTACCATCGGTTTGTAGAGGAACTTTCTTCTATAGCAGCCCTGATGATCAAGTTGACCACGAAGGGTGCCCAGTTCAGGTGGTCGGATGAGTGTGAGGCAAGCTTTCAGAAGCTCAAGACAATTTTGACTACGACATCGGTATTAGTTTTGCCTACAGGTTCAGGGCCATATACAGTGTATTGTGATGCATCTCGTATTGGACACTGTGCGGTATTGATGCAGAATGGAAAAGTTATTGCATATGCTTCACGCCAGTTGAATATTCATGAGAAGAATTATTCGGTTCATGATTTGGAGATAGCAGCCATTGTTTACGCACTGAAGATTTGGAGGCATTATTTATATTGCATGTCATGTGAGGTGTTCATGGATCATAAGAGTTTGTAGTATTTGTTCAAGCAGAAGGAGCTCAATTCGAGGAAGAGAAGATGGCTGGAGCTACTAAAAGACTATGATATCACCATCTTGTATCATCCGGGGAAGGCCAATGTAGTGGTCTACGCTCTGAGTAGGAAGTCAGCCAGTATGGGCAGCCCTGCGTATATTCCGATCGGTGAGAGACAGCTTGCTTTGGATGTTCAGGCTTTATCCAATCAGTTCAAGAGGTTGGATGTTTCTTAGCCCAGTCATGTTCTAGCTTTCACAGTCGTTCGGTCTTTATTATTTGAGCTATCCGAGATCGGTAGTATGATGATACTCATTTGCTTGTCCTTAGGGACACGCTGCGACACGAGGGTGCCAATCAAATTACAATTGGAGATGACGGAGTTTTGAGGATGCAGGGTCATATTTATGTGCCTAATGTGGATGGACTTCGAGTTGATTCTAGAGGAGGCCCATAGTTCCCGGTATTCTATTCATCCGGGCGCGCTAAGATGTATCAATACTTGCGGCAGCATTATTAGTGGAGGAGGATGAAGAAGGATATTGTTGCATATGTAGCTCGGTGTTTAAATTGTCAGCAGGGAAAGTACGAGAACCAGAGACCTGGTAGTTTATTCCATAGGATTGAGATTCCCGGGTGTAAGTGGGAGCATATCACTATGGACTTTGTTGTTGGATTCCCACGAACTCAGAGGAAGTTCCACATAGTATGGGTTATTGTAGATAGGCTGACTAAGTAAGCGCACTTTATTCCTATGGTAGTTTCCTATTCTTCTGAGCGGTTGGTAGAGATTTATATTTGGTAGATTGTTCGTCTTCATGGTGTGGCCGTGTCTATTATTTCTTACCAAGGGCATGCAGTTTACCTCACACTTCTAGAGGGTAGTTCAGCGTGAGTTGGTACTCGGGTCGAGTTGAGCACAGCATTTCCTCCTCAGATGGACGGACAGTCCGAGCATACTATACAAATTTTAGAGGATATGCTTCGAGCATATGTTATTGACTTTGGAGGTTCGTGCGATCAGTTCTTCCCATTAGTAGAGTTTGCCTACAACAACAACTATCAGTCGAGCATCTAGATGGATCCCTATGAGGCATTATATGGTAGATGGTATCAATCGTCAGTTGGGTGGTTGGAGTCGGGGGAGGCTCGGTTGTTGGGTATGGATTTGGTACAGGATGCCTTGGACAACGTTAAGATCATTTAGGATAGGCTTCGTACAGTTGGGTCCAGATAAAAGAGTTATGCCGACCGTAAGGTTCTTTATGTGGCATTCATGGTCGGAGAGCGAGTGTTGCTTCGGGTGTCGCCCATGAAGGGCGTGATGAGATTTGGGAAGAAGGGCAAGCTAAGCCCTAGGTTTATCAGTCCTTTTGAGATTCTTGATCAAGAGGGAGAGGTGGCTTACAGACTTGCATTGCCGCCAAGCTTATCTATTTTGCATCCAATTTTTCATGTGTCCATACTTCAGAAGTATCACAGCAATCCATCCCACGTGTTGGACTTCGGCACTGTCCAGTTGGACAAGGACTTGACCAATGAGGAGGGGTCAGTAGCCATTCTAGATCGGCAGTTTCATCAGTTGATATCGAAGAATTTCCCGTCAGTTCATTTGTAATGGAGAGGTCAGGTTGTTGAGGCAGCGACCTGGGAGTGCGAGTCCAATATGCGGAGCCGTTATCCCCATCTTTTCCCCGATACAGGTACTTTTCTATGTCCGTTCGAGGATGAACGGTTATTTTAGATGTGGAGAATGTGATGACCCAAAAGGTCATCTTATATTTTAGAAGTCAAATTTTTGTTCCAAGGCCTTAAAAACCTCCTTTTTCACATCGATTTTACGTGCGAAATCCGGGTGTATATCAGGAAAACCCTTGTGTGAAAATTTGAGAAAAATGCTAAGTTTTGCCTTTAAAATGGAATTAAGTTGACTTCAGTCAATGTTCTAGATAAAATGGACTCGGACCCGTGTTCCGACGGTCCCGTAGGGTCCGTAGTAAAATACAGGACTCAGGCATATGCCCGGAATCATATTCCGAGGTTCCTAGCCCGAGAAAGGAACTTTTAAAGTAGATTTATTGCTGGAAAATGTAAAGAATCTTTGAAATGAAATTATGCTTGTTCTTTGATGGTATTGGGAATGTATTTTGGTTCTGGAGCCCGGTATAAGTTTAAAATAATATTTAAGTCGAACCTGTGAAATTTGGTTAGAATCAGAGTCGATTTGGTATAAATCAGACCTTTAGTTGAGAAAATGGAAATTTCAATGTTCTTGAAGAATTTCATGAATTTGAGGTTAAATTCGTAGTTGTTGATGTTATTTTGATGATTTGATTGCACGAGCAAGTCTGTACGATGTTTTTAGAGATGCGTGCATGTTTGGTTCGGAGCCCCGAGGGCTCCGATGAGTTTTGGATAGGACACGGAATGAATTGGGACATAGAAAATTAGTTGTTGCAGGTTCAGTTGTGTTGCAGGCTCTGATCTCGCAATTGCGAGGTTAGGCTTCGTAATTGTGAGCCCAACAGGCTTGGAAATTGCAAGGGTTTCATCGCATTTGCGAAAAAAACCAGGCATGCAATTGTTCACAATTGCGAACCCCCCTTTGCAATTGCAAAGACATCAGGGAGGGTCCGTTATTGCATTTGTGAGGGAAGCACACAATGCAAAAGGTTCGCAAATGCGATGCATGTTTCGCATTTGCGAGTTCGCAATTGCAACATTTGTGACTTGCTAAGTGGAATTTTGACGGGATTTTCATATCATTCTTCAATATTTTAAAACCTAAACTCCTAAGGGCGATTTTTCAAGAGCATGTTCTTCTCCAAATCATAAGTAAGTAATTTCTAACTCATCTTCTTCAACCTAATCCATCTTTTTACATAGTTTCACTTCCAAATCTAGGGGTTTTCATGGGAAATTGGGTGTTTTTTGGTAGAAGTTAGGATTTTCAAATTTTGGGGATTTGGACCTCAATTTGAGGTCCGATTTCAAATCTAATTGCATATTTGAGTTCGTGGGTGAATAGGTGATCTGATTTTGGTTCGAACCTCGAGTTTTGACCAAGCGAGCTTAGGGTCGGGTTTTGACTTTTTGACGAAATCATTGGAAAATCTATTTTCATGCATTAGAATTGGTTTATTTAGCATTTATTGATGTTATTAAGTAAATTATGACTAGATACACGTGAATTGGAAGCGGAACCGAGTGGTAAAGTGGTAATTAAGGCTTAATCTTGTCTGTGGAATCAAGTTATGTATTTGGTCTAACCTTAGCTTGAGGGAATAGGAGTTGTGGTCTTAATTGCTGCGTGTTAGTGTTGAGTACAACATATAGGCATGGTGACGAGTATCTATATGTTGGTGTCAAGCATGCCCTTGAGTTTTATACCATGATTGTTGCAACTCTATTGTGTATTGTCCATGCATAAGTTGATGATTAAACATGTTGATCTTAATTCATGTTAAATCCTTTGTAATTGTCCATTGTTGAGTATTCGGCTCAAGTTGGTATTTGTTTTGTGAAGTAACTGTTGGAACGAAATTGGTTATTGTTGTTTCCCTTGCCGGGATGTTATTGTTTATATTGTTGATTCCCTTGCTGGGAGTTTATTTTTTATATTGTTGATTCCCTTGCTGGGAGGTTATTGTTATATTGTTGATTCCCTTGACGGGACGTATTGTTTCTATTATTTGACTGAGAAAGAGTGAAGGGCGATGTCATGCATGATATTGCGAGTGAGTATTAAAGCACGAAGGGTGATGTCATGTTAATATTGTGAGAGTTAACGCACGAAGGGTGATGTCGTGCCATGATTATGAGAGTTAATGCACGAAGGGTGATGCCGTGCCGATTCTGTTGATTCTTATGGTGAGGACGAGAGTAAAAGCACGAAGGTTGATGTCGTGCATGTGTTACTATTTTCCTTATTTCTGTTGATATCATTATGGTGTTCTTTATGCTTCTCTACTAAATTTTCTGTTAAGTATTTGGTATTCCCGGTAGCATGTTTCCCTTCCCCTCTTTAACTGTTATTTCCTATTTTTTTATTATCCGTTGTATATGATTTAACTGCACATGTTTATATGGTTGTCGCGTCCTAGCCTTGTCACTACTTCGCTGAGGTTAGGCTCGACACTTACCAGTACATGGGGTCGGTTGTACTGATACTGCACTCTGCACTTTCTGTGCAGATATCGATGTTGGACCTCGTGAGTAGATCGTGGGTTGCTGCCTTCAGTCCATAGGAGACCCGAGTTAGATATTTCGGCATTCGCCGACTCCGGATCCCCTTCCTTATCTTTTGATATATTGTCTCTTTTCATTTCAAAAATAGTTGTACTTTTCTTTCTAGACCAGTGTTTGTAGAGATTCGTAGATGCTCGTGAAATTGTGACACCAGAATCTTGGGTAGACTTGTACTCGAGTATTGATTTTGTTATAACACTTCCGCGCTTATTATCTTTTCAGTTTTTAGTTACTGGTTATAGATGTTTGGGTTGATTTCTAATGTGTTAAAATCATAGTAGTTGCCTTGCCTAGCTTTCACGGGTAGGCGTCATCACGAATCTCGAGGGTGAGAAATCTGGGTCGTGACATGTCTCAAGAGATGCAGCTCACCTAAGTCTCCGTATCAACCATGGTACTGCGCCCATCGATGCCACTAGACATACATGTGCATGTGCAACAAGAATGCACAACAAGTATAGTATGATTACGAAAATAATGCGTACTCAGTAAGTATCCAGTCTAACCTCGAAGAAGTAGTGATGAGAGGTCGACTTTGACACTTACTAGTGGTCAAATAATATCAATATATAGTGAAGAAGTGAATAAATGTGAAATAGAGCAGGCATATGAAATAAAACCATATAAAATACGGGGTACAATTCCCTTCTTTACAATTTTAATCTAGCTTTCAACTAGCAAGTTCCTTCCGTAACCGGAGAATATACATATAAAGATATAGTGGACATCATCAAGAGGTTGTCATGATTCCAATCAAGGATAAATCCTCAGATACACTCGCTTATAGCCAAATGTTGCGCACGAATTCCATATATATATATATATATATATATTT
>MU696923.1:9317-20168 GCA_026770625.1 Nicotiana glauca | reverse complement strand
ATAATATACACATAATACACCCTTATATATACATAATATACATACGATATATATATATATATATATATATATATATATATATATATATATATATAAGCAATGCCGAGGCATACGACCCGATCCAACATACAAGTAAATCGTGCACTGCCGAGGGTCGAACGGCGTGAATCATAGATGCATCTATTCTACCGCTCGCTAATCATACCTGTGACGTGGTCCCCGCTCGCGAATCATACATGCGATGCGGTCAAATATAAATTTAAGAAATTACCCCACTCGCGAATCATACCTGCGATGCGACCAAATTTAAATTTAACATTTAAATCATACCGCTTTATTGATTCTTTTTAAAATATCGGAAATCCAACTTGAAACCTTTTAAGAAAATTACCGCACTCGCGAAACATACATGCGACGCGGTTGCTCATAGATTTATTAATTTTTTAAAATAATTTCTTAATTTCATCGAAAAGAAGAAGTTTATTAGGAACTCTTAAAATCTTAAATTCCTCAATTCAAATTCCTTTCAACACAATTATTACGCAACTTTAGTCTTGTTTCTTCTCAGGACAAACAATAACATAAATTAACAACAAGATCAACAAGGCATGATGTAAGCCTAAAACTACTCGGACAAAGGCATAACTAGCAGCTACATGCAGACTCTCGTCACCTCGTGCTTATGTAGCTTCCCCACAAATAAAAGCACATAATAATTTAGTTCACCTGTAATTCCCTCTTACAAGGTTAGAAAGGAGACCTAACTCGCTCCGAAGTTCCATAACCGGCTTCCAAGCCCTTCAATCAAGTCAAATCAATACTCAATGCTCCCAAGACTAGTCAATAAATGAGAAAATGCATGTTCTAATACTCACCGCAATTAAATTTAGATAAATTGCCAACTCTGCTCTAAAAGTAGACAAAATCGCTCTCGGCCCCATGTGCCCGGATTTCGTAATTTTTCGAAGATAAAATTTACCCATAACCTCACGGACTCAAATATATAATTTACTCTCAACTTCATGCCCAAAAACATGGTCAAAATTCAAGAATACCGATTTCTAGATTTTTCCTCAAAATCCCAAATTTCTACTACTTTCATACTTTAATCCGCAATAAAACCATGTATTTAACTTACAAGAGGTGGGGTTAACTTATCTCATGATTGATGATGAAATCTCTCTCTTCAAAGGCTCCAAAATTGCCCAACTAAAGTTAAAATGTGTGGAAAATGAGCTAAACTCATTTTTAAAGAACACACTGCCCAGCCCGACCTCTCGCACCTGCGGTTCACCTGCCCCTTCTGCGGCTCCATGCCTGCGAAAATTTCTAATGCACGTGCGGTCTCAACTAAACTCGACTGCGTCCGCTTCTGTGAAGCTCGAACTACTTATGCGGTCTCGCTTCTGCAGGAGTTGTGTCACACCTGCAGCCCCAGCCTAGCCCAATCCATATCCACTACTACGACACCAAGGCTTCTTCTGTGACTCCGCACATGCGACCCAAGCCTCGCAGGTGCGGTTACACCAGAAGGCAGCTGCTTCATTCCTTCTTCAAATTTCAAATTTGATCCGTTAACCATCCGTAATCCACCTGAGGCCCCCGACCAATCAAACCAACCAGTCTCAAACCATAATGCGGACCTGCTTGAGGCCTCAAATCACATCAAACAACCCTAAAATCATGAATCACACTCCATTTCAAACTTGATGAACTTTAGAACTTTGAACTTCTTCATTTAATGCCGAAACCTATCAAATCACATCCGATTGACCTTAAATTTTGCACACAAGTCATATTCGACATTAAATAGACCTAGTCCAACTTTCAAAATCGGAATTCGACCCCAATATCAAAAAGTCCACTTCCGATCAAACTTCTCATAAACATTCAAATTTCTAACTTTCGCCAAATGACTCCAAAATGACCTACGGGCTTCCAAATCCACTTCCGATCACGCTCCCAGTACCAGAATCACTATACAGAGCTATTCCTAGACTCGAAATCCCTAAAGGATATCGATAACACAGAAATGTACTTCAACTAAAACTTATGAAATTCTTCCAAAACGCAAACTTACACAATAGGAGCCGAAACGCTCCCGAGTCATCCAAAACCCAATTCGGACATACGCCCAAGTCCAAAATCATTATATGAACCTACTGGAACCTTCAAATCTTGATTCCAAGGTTGTTTACTCAAAAATCCAATCTTGGTCAGTTCTTCCAACTTAAAGCTTTCGAAATGAGAATTTTCTTTCCAAATCAATCCCGAAATTCAATTTTGACAACGCGTACAAGTCCTAATACCTTAAGTGAAGCTGCTCATGGCCTTAAACTGCTGAACAACGCACTAAGGCTCAAAACGAACGGTCGGGTCGTTACATTCTCTCCCACTTAAACATATGTTTGTCCTCGAACGTGCTAAGAACTGTGCTAGAGTTGTCCGAAATCGCTGTTTAACACCTCGTGCACCTACCCGTGCTACCACAACTCAGTTGAGCATATTAGCTTGTACAAATCTGAAGATATTCTCTTTTATTTAGGCAAATATGACTTAGAGCCCAATTCTAACATCCAAAATTCTCTGTCATGACTGCTTCTAACATACGAACATATAAATCACTACACGATACACCGACACATGATTTCATACATTTGCTAAATTCACACTATGCACTGCATAACTCACATAAACTTCAATCCCTGTCATTCACCCATCAATAAATGGATCATTTGTTTCGGAGACAGAATTTATTCTGCAAGTCATCTCGAGGCTTTCAAATGTATCCAAGCAATTGGTATCCGATTGAAAGATAGAAAGCATATATGCGCGTCGCCTACTTGCTGAAAGCGAAAATGGAATGGCCGATCATGAATTCTATGACGTTTTTAAGATAATAGCCGAAACTGCACGAATCTGATGCTCATAATGCACCTCATAAGTCTTGCCCCAACTTTTGCAATACCGCCACGACGGAAGAGGTGTGTAGAAATTCATAACCAACTGCCGAGTCGACAAACCGTTGAGTCTATACTCCAGAAGAGAATCATCACCTCATTTTGAACCAAATAATGATATTTGCTCTTTATATACTTCATATAATCCAATCGCACTGATCTTAGATCCAACAATCTCGTCTAACCCAGTACAATCTGCTCTAGCAATAAGCCACCCCAAACATAACCAAAAGTCTCATATGATGCCAAAGTGTGCCGATAGGTCACAAACTTGAACGTGATACATAAGGAAATCAAACTATGGAAGGGACTACTCAACTCGAGCACTAATTAGACAACCGAAAAGGTGTTATAAACCTTCCTCAAAAAAATGGGAAACAAACATACAAAATAGAATATAGGGGACTGTACCCAACGTCACACTGTTGCGGCGTGCAACCCGATCCAAACAATATGCCCGTGGCAGCGTGCCACCTGATCCACACATAAAATCCATATAAGGAGATACATACAGAGGTAGATTGCTAACTACTAAAAATATCGAATATCAGTCACAAGCACGATAAGTGCATAACACCATCCCTGGGGAGACAGACAACGCCATAAGCTACAAAACTCAAACACAACTGAGGTGCGCTATATGATCTGAATCTCAAGAGCCATCCTACTCACATAGCACAATCGCTACGTGAACCTCAAAACATAAGAAATTTACAAGTCATTTAACTACTCACACAGCACAATATAGCATTACATGAAGTAGCCGACGATGAAATAACATCTAACGTTCGAATACTCCTCAATAAGGAGCGCTATGCTAAAATGAATGCATCCGGCCTGATATAGAGCCCATATTCATATTTAAATCCACCCACCGACTCAAGTCGATTTTGATTGCACCAGACTAAGCTAATAACCTTTCAAGGGTTCATAATACCCCCCTTTTCCCATGACACACAAGAACAACCATCATAAACGGAACAAACTTCCACAGTCCACAACCAAATGAACCGAGCGCCCTCCAGGCATAAATTCTCAAATTTGGGATATCATCACAATCTTCATGCTTGGTTTAAATATTCAATTAATCAAGTGACCATATATCACACGTATACAATCTTCCCGTGGGTCACGCTCCCACGACTTTACGTATCAGGTAACAAGTCTGCACATCCACACTACCGGCCACACTAATGTTGTAAAGCAAATAAAAAAACTATAACCAGGATGCAAAGCCTCTCACATAAAACACCAGTCTCAGGTGACGCTGAAGACAATACCAGCTTACTCTAACCATCTAAATCCCTTTTCTTCTCACCCGAGCTCGTGACATCTTTGCCAATACCGAACTACATCCTTGATCCTCATTTTCAAATTCCACACCGCGGACTGCACTTACGGGCCAACATGCGATAGTACAAGAATTCCATCGTAACTCCTGAACCACTAATAGGGTAACACTTCATCATATATAAACTCTTTACTTAACTCATTACAAGAGAACCATAGAAATACACGAGTGAATTCTCTTAACCATAGAACATGCAAATCCTTAAGTATTAGCCTAAACCACCATAACCCTTCTGGGATCCGCCTACACATAACAGGCCGTAATACTTGAATACTCCCAAATAAAATCAATTACGGCGGCCATCAAGCCTCGTACGTACTTCCACAAATCACATGCATAACTTAATCACGCTTAAGGAACTGATCACTACAACTAATATGCCAAGTCAACCATGGCTAACTAATCTAACTTCTTCTAATTTGTCCTTATATGTCTTAGAAATAATAATAACTTAATTTAACACATAACGAACTCGATCTGCACTCATCCTGAGTGGCCTTGGATCAAGAGACCATGTTGTCTCAAATCCCACCAACCATCCCATACCCTCCTTGTGCGCTTGCTCTCATCCTCAACTGATATGCCCGGTCCAACAATTCCTCTATGAATCCGAAGTCTCTTTCTCTTATTTCTCCAAATGCCACACTGCAAGCCGAAAATATCATAGAACATTCTGAGCCTCTTATTCGCTACAAAAGCTCAATTCTTAACCATATTGCGGGGTTGAAATCCTTAGGCACTGCATTTCTAACCTTCAAATTCACTAGGACCGTTGTTGAGAGTAACCCACTCAAGCTTGGTCCTGGATATAATTAATTCCAAGGCTCCACTAGCACATGAACACCCATTCCCATGAAACACCTAACTAAATCACTTCTTTTGTAAATCACCTCTGTATGAAACACAAATTATGATTCTTCCCAAAGCCCGAACAAGAATCGATAAGGCCATTTATGGCACACATTTCCTCAAATCCTTTGCTCAAGTTACCACTTATGTTCTCTCCCCTTAGCCGTAATAATCCACCAATGCGCCGATAACTGGAAACTTTACCAGTAGATAACTATGCAACCCAAATAGTAGGCGGTGGGACACTCCCATTTAGCTTGGAGCCATCAATTTACATAACTCTGGAACCCACCAAGATTCTTTCTTCATCGCCGACCTGATCTTGCATAACCAACTCGCCAAAATCCTCGAAATCCTTTTGTTTGACCTTTCATGAGCTGTCTAGCCACACATTCGACCTCTTACAGGATAGCTAGTAAAATCTTTCACAGAAGCTTCGCCAACCATGCGACTACTGACCTGCTCATAAGAGATAACCCACCTGCGAAAATTACACGAGTGAATTCGCTACCAGCTGTTGCCCTGAATCAATATATATCTATGTAGCACTTGAACCAATAGATAGTTACTCCATCAACTAAGACCTGAACATTCATAGTCCAATTGTCTTTCCTCCTACTAAAATAAAATATTGAATCAGGCATTGAGTAAACTTTCTTCCAAGTCATTCACTGCCCTGACACATAGACAAGCATCCTACCATCCCATCAATACTGTGCGATAATAACCCATGAGCATCATAGCAACTTGTGCATAGCCTCAAAGCTCTCAGAAGTACAGCTACTGAGCTGAAATGATGGAATATCCTTCTGTAAGACGACGACAATAGTCCAATCAACTATACAAGGGGAAACATCCTGCACCGCATCTACAATACCATTTTGACACTCTCAATTATCGACCAATAGCAAGTACTTTACGTTGTATAAGATTGAGTGGAAAAGAATCAAAGGCATAAGCCTTAAAGGAATCAAACCGCACGACGAGGAATCAAGAAGGGAAGTGCTCCTAACAGCCTTGTAGCCTCACGAGGATAAGTACAGATGTCACTATACCGATCCGCAAGACTCTACTAGACTTGCTCATGACTTGTGAGACCTAAAAGAACCTAGTGCTCTGAAACCATGTTGTCAGGACCCAAAATCCATTAAAGGTCATGATGGCACCGGATAAATCCAACACCAGGAAGTTACTTAAATTCTCATTTTAGCATTTTTGAAATTATTTCTTTTTCTTACATCAAATAATAAGTAATGAAATTCACTGAGTAAATAATGATGCCTTCAACAAATTTACATACTGAATAATCCATAGTCCTCCCAGAACCCGGTGTCACAAGTGCATGAGCGATTTCTAGGAAATAAAATGTGATACCACAACTGTCTGGAATACAATTTGGACAGGAATGAAAATACATTTCTTTGAAGGAGACTCTGCTGGCTGCGGGGCGTCTCGAGAGATGCAGCTCACCTAAGCCTCCGTATCAACCATGATGTTGCGCCCATCGAGGCCACTAGACATACATGTGCCTGTGCAACAAAAAGGCACAGCAAGTGTAGTATGAGTACAAAAACAACGCGTATCTAGTAAGTACCTAGTCTAAACACGAAAAAGTAGTGACGAGAGGTCAACTTCGACACTTACTAGTGGTCCAATAATATCAAAATTTAATGAAAAAGTGAATAAATATGAAATAGAGCATGTATCAAAAATAAACCTATATAAAATATGGGGTAATTTTTGTTACACCCCATGTATTCGTACGTGAAAGTACACCATAAGAAAATTGATGAAAGCTCGGAAATGAGATTAACATCCTGCATTTTTGTATGTTAAAGTTTCGTCATAATTTAATCAACGTAAGTTCGAGATTGGGATTATTTTGAGATTATAAGCATTATGCTATTTTAAACAAGTGATGAGTAAATTCATGAAGGTTAAAGGGTAAGAAAGTAGAAAAAATGAGTTTCGTTAAAGCTTGGTATCGACGCCCCCTTTTTTGTCACGAAATCGGGTTTACGACATTTGGGAAGACAACTCTATTCCCGTTTGAGAATTGGGTTTTTGGAATTGAAGAGTCACCACCTAATGATTATAGTGCATTAGGACACTTTAAGGAGGGTTTGAGTTGAAGAAACCAGAGTTTGGGTAAGGGCTAGAAATTATCTCGAGGGGAAGGTGTTAGGCACCCCTCAAGATTCACTAGTGTGGTTCCCGGCCATGTTACAATTGTGACTTCACAAATAAACAATCAAGGCTCAACTAAGGACTTGCAATTAAATTGAAACTTATGAAAGTAAGTAGAAAGAGAGCAGAGATTTGAAAGGTCTAAACAATTCTAAAGAAAGCAAACAAAGACAAACAAAGGAAAAGGGGTCCTAGGTTTATGATTAATATGGATCACTTCAATGCAATACCCAGCAATCACTCCTCAAAGAGGGGTCGCACATGATATTAACGTATCTTTCATCATCTCCATATTCTACCCTTCCCACCCCATAAAGGTTATTTAAACTAGTGGATTGGTCACGAATGCTTATTGCGTGCTATTACCCGTCTTGTCCTATAAGTCCTAGAAGGTATTTAGGACCACTATTCCTATAGGGTAAGGACTAGGCTGAACCATTAGATTTAAAGGACAAAATGCTAAGCGACATACATAACAAGTAGGACTACACATAAAGGAACCATACAAAGGCAAATAAGAGGCTCACGGGTCCCTCACAAGTAAACATGTAATTAGCACGTCTTCAAACACATTTAAGGTCTTAAAAGAACGCAAGTTTAAAGATAAGTTTCAGCAGAAGGTTTAACCACAACTGAGTGATCCGAAGAGTGTTTGACTTGCAAAAATACAACTAAGAAAATAGTTGAGTAAGTAAATGTGAGGGAACTGTTAAAACATCGTTTGGAAAAAGTAGAGATTTGAAAATACAATAGTTTAATTAGACAAGTATCAAAATAATGTGATCCTGTGCAGAAATGTAAACTAGTAATTTGAAAGCATAATAGAGCAAGACTTAGGAAATTAGTGAGAGCATATAAACACGAAACAAGTTTCCAAATAAATAGATTTTCAGTAAAAGAGTGGACTTCAGAGAGGCGGATAAAAAACAGAGTTAGGAATGTTAAAAGGCTAAGTAGTCTGAAACCAGTAAAACAAGATCATTCAGTTTTATTATTGGGCCTAAAGCTTGCCTAGGCGTCGTGCGTATTGCCTACTTGTCTTGAAAAAAAGGTGAACATGTATATTAATTCTAGTTTTAAAGAGAAGACGCAGTTAACCAAACTTGTGTTATTAAATAAAATAGCTGGTGAGGCGTTCCGCAATTGCAACCCAGATGAAAATAAACAAAATCCTAAGTAACATGATATCTAATGCACATAAAGCCCCTAAAGCATGGTCTCTAAATGCAGTAGTAATTTTATAACAGTTTTTTATTGATTACAAAGTGAGTATAACAATCTGAAAGTAAAAAGCCTGAAACAGGATATCTAGGTGTAAGATGCATGTCCTACACATGGCTTCTATTGCACAAATTGGTAAGTAAAGCCCTATAGACATGTTCTCTACCCATTAATAAAACTAAGCAGGCATAATCCCTCCCAATTTCACTATAGTCCCAATTAGTTGTTTACAAGTTATTACAAACCGTGATAGCTGAATTACATAATGAAAAATAAATATAAGAAGTTACTCTATAGGGAGCCTTCAACCATGCCCAATCTTCCAACCTCACTTCTTTCGAGTTTTGCAGCCTTGGCCATGGTTTGGGTGTGGCAAAGCTCCCTAAGGGCCCAATGGGGGTCCTTGGCCAATACCGGCACCCCAAACACTACCAAAATGTTGAACAATTGTAGTGTGGAATTACCAGCCTTGTGCATCAAAGTTCAATGGGTACTCAAAGGTACCCAAGGCAATGCTTAAACGAAGGGGGTAGAACCTAAACTCTAGGAGTAGTGAGAGTGTGATAGAATTTTTCTTTAAAGAAATTGAGTTGAAAAAAACAGTTTAAAAATGATCCATGTAGAACCAGTTTTGAAAGAAAAATAATGGACAGTTTTGACAAACTCAAAAACAGAATACCTCATACAGTTCCGGGCAATAAACACAAACAGGTGAAAAAGGGAAGTGGGGACAAGTAGTTCACACCATTGCACATACACAGACACCAAGGGAAAGCATTTCAGAACTTAGACAGTCACACCAGGTTTCAACCAAAAGGGCTCATGATCATATTCTAAGAATGTACTGGGGCTAGGGGTAGGGGATAACATGCATTAAGCAAATCGGTAGGCATGTTGAATTAATAGAAGGATAGTCACATTAATGAACTAACGTAGGTGCATGTTAGTTGCTATAAGAACAACAGAACCATAAGTAAAAGCATAGAAGAAACAAAATAAAGTGCAGCATGTATAAAAGCATATTGTTTTGGATGCTATAAATCAAATAGGGGCATACCAGTCAAGGATGAGATAATGTAGAGTAGTAGTGTGCATGGAAGCGAGCAGTAGTATACAGACCAAGCAATCGGCAATGTACAGAGCAATAGAATAGTAAAGCAGCCCCAAAATCACTCAGTCTTGACTTTCATCCGACTGAGTAATCAGTAGTCAATAGGGGAAGTGAGAGAGGATATGTAGAAAACAAGAGAGAACACTGAGTATGCTTATCTGTGTAAGAGAATTCAGAACAATGCGTTTTTTTGTTCCTATTTTTTCGTGTCCATGCTACAGAGAGGGTAGGGTATTCATAGCTCTCAAATTGAGTGGAAAATAAGGTAATACATATAGAGTGATTATAATTATAGAAATAATACCTATTAGAATCAATTAAAAACTCGGATTCCCTTCAATAGGGAGTCATAGCTCAAACGGTACAAATTGCATCAAATAAGGAAGGTGTTTGCAAGACTGATAATACAAAAATAATTACAAGTAAGGAAAGTAAAAAAAAAGTATAATGTGCACATAAACATACGGATTACAGACTGATTTTGAAAACAATTGGTTCAGGAAATCACGGGCGCGAAGGAAAATCACATGGAATCAGCACTAAGTAAGGAAAGCATCCCACAAGCAAGGAAGTGACTCAAATCAGTGAAAAACCTCCAAAGAAATCATATACAAAAAATCAGGGATTCAAAGAGATACACAGAATCGGCAGACTATTTAGTAAATAGAAATAATTAGACCTATTTAAACACACTAGGCACAAAACCAAGAGCCCTAAGTAAGAAATCACAGAATCAGTGGAACGTCAGAATAAATTAACACATAAAAATTGGGAAATAACCCAGAAGATTACACAAACAAGCAAAAATACCAAGACAAATATATAGTACTAGAAGATGTAGTGATTTCGAAAGAGGTTCAGAAACCCTAGTTTTAAAAGAAGAACAAAAAGTTGAAAACTTGAACAATCGTAAAGATGGAATAGAGATTAGTGTAGAACACAAAAGAATAAGTTAAAAATCATTTAGAAAGACAGAGCTTTAAGAAAATTAGGGTTTCGTAATAAACCAGTGAGAGGTAAGGAACCTGGCTGTGAAACTCGTCAATAATGATGCTCGTAGCACCATCAGACCATAACCCATCGGAGAAAGACGGGAGACAAGCCAGAAAAAGCTTCCGATGACCATCTTGTATGGTGGAGGCTTCTGGAGTCTCGAAGATAG
Source organism: Nicotiana glauca (assembly GCA_026770625.1). Classification (NCBI taxonomy): domain Eukaryota; kingdom Viridiplantae; phylum Streptophyta; class Magnoliopsida; order Solanales; family Solanaceae; genus Nicotiana; species Nicotiana glauca. The sequence goes on along the minus strand of MU696923.1, from coordinate 9,327 downwards.
AGGGAATCAA
>MU696914.1:179999-205591 GCA_026770625.1 Nicotiana glauca | reverse complement strand
TTATCTAAGCTCGAATTCTGAACCCTGAACAAAATGTTCTGGGTTCTTGTCCCCAGCAGAGTCGCCAGAGCTGTCGCACCTCCTTTTTACTTACACCCCTAAGGGCGTAAAGGAGTTTTTCCAATTAAAGGACAATCGGAACGAGATTTATTATTAAAATCAGAGTTGCCACTTGGGAGATTAATGGTGTCCCAAGTCACCGGTTGAATCCCAAATCGAGGAAATTATTACTCTATTAATAGTCCGCGAACCAGAAATCCGAGTAAGGAATTCTATTAACCCGAGAGAAGGTGTTAGGCATTCCCGGATTCCGTGGTTCTAGCACGGTCGCTCAACTGTTGTATTTGATTTTATCTGATTTCAAAACATGTTCTAGCTTATGTGCCTTTTATTAGTAACCCACTTTTTTATTATTTTATAAGAATTGCAACGTCGTGAAAATGCGTCTCGAACCACGTCGCACCAGTGCACCTGTGATTGTCAACTCATTTCGACTCCGTTGAGATTTGGATTTGGGTCACATAAATGTGCACCCGAATTTTAGGAAGGTAAGTTTTATTAAGTACGCGCCTAAAGAGACTAACGCAGTTTTATCTTTTGGGAAGGCTGCGAAATTCGCTAAATGGCCCATCCCGAAGTCTAAAAATTAATATAATACTTATTGAGGGCCCCGCAATTTATAGTTTTATTCGGCGAGGCTCATCTCATTTTATTTTAAAGCCAACCTAATAGCAACTACAATTATCTACTTAATTTGTCTCGAATAATAAAAGAAAAGCCCTAACTAATTGTTATTATTTAATAATTGTTACACTTGGGTCCATGAACTCACATGCATTCAACCAAACGCAGGCTTTGGCCCAGGTACGAAAGGAGCCAAATGGGAGGAAGCCTAGCATTTGGGTTTACTCCAAACGAGCCCAACAACAATGATGCACTTCCGAAAATTGTTCTGTCCAGCTACTGTTTTCAAGCAAAGTAATGTCATTAAATAATTTGACTGTAACAACGATTCAAATCTGCTGGGCTCATGTTCTATTATGTTGTAAGCCCAAACTGCATACCAGTAATCCTCAAGATTTTATTCCTATTAACCAAACTTAAGACTAATCTTACTTTTAGTTCCTTGTTTCTTTCAACTCGGAGCAATTTATTTATCTACTGGAATTATTCGGATCAGTTTTACAACTAATGATTATTAAGAACTAACATCATTCACTAACATTTATTCAGTATGCTATTCACATTAACATTATTCACTTAGGGAACTCGTGACCCCAGGAACAAATTTGGAAGCTATTACTAAAAGTTGTTTATTATGCCAGGACTTAAAATATATAGGAAGTTGTATATTCCAATGCTAAGCTACAACTATCACAAGAGTTCAACTATATTTCATTGATGTTACAGGCTTAGAAAAATGAATTCAGATCCAAAATTTAAAAGTCCAGCTAATACAAAACAGTTTCAGCCCAATAAGTTCCAATTAACACGTACAAAGTTATTTAGATAGTTCATAAATTAAAATTTCCAGGCCAAAGCAAACAGTTCTTCATTATTCAACTTCCAGCGTGTGCATATATGTTGATTCATTACCCAACATCACTTGAGTCTAGTGACATACCTGGAAATTGAGATACAAGTAAGAAGGAGAGGAAATCAGCTAATAATTGAGCAAATATCAGTATCACAACAGGTCACAGCAGCAGGAAGATAATTTGAAATCCAAAATGATAATCCCAGGCACAATAATATACGAACAGCATCAAATTAAGCCTAATGAACTCGCAAATGGACCTGAATACACTTAAAGCTTTCAACAGGCTAGAATTCAACCCAAAACTAGCTCAATTGGACCCAAAACCACTCGAAATCAGTCTAATGAACCTCTGAAAACTTAAACACCAGACTTTGAACTATGAAAGCTTGAAATTAAACTGAAAATTCCAATGAAACAGTGACTGCTTTTTTTTTTTTGGTTTTTCTATTAGATTTTCTATTGTTTTTGGATTTTTGGATATTTGAATTTCAAAACTAGATCTGAAAGTTAGGAATAGCTTTTGGAGGGAAACTTTTGGGCTCCAAAACTTGTGAATGAAGTAAGGGGACTGCCCTTTTATAGAAAAAATTAGCTGTTAATCCCAGATTTTAATTTTTAACACTTTAGCCCCTGATTTCCTAACTTGTTACCTAAGTTACTGTAGTTAGAATACCAAAACTTACACCTAGACCCCTTCTAGAAGGGTCTAGGGTGTTCTAATCTGATTTTTCTAACCTTAAAATGCCTATATTACCCTTGCCTTAGTTTTGAATTTACCATTTCTAATAAAATTACCCTTTTCCATGCCTAAACTACCCCAGAAACCCCCCTGAAATTACCAAACCAAACAAACCCTTTATTTGATTTAAAAATTAACTATAGTTAACCCCCATTTAATCTAAATCAGCTATAACCAAACAATGATCAGAATTTAAACTAACTAATCTAGCTAATCAAACGGAAACTTAACTCTAACTAATAGGAATTCTATGACTAAGTGTATCATTAACTAATAAAACAGTAAACCAAATCCATTACAATCAAACAAACAAAGCTGGAACTAACAAGATCAGAAAATGATTATGATTATGGATGATTATGATTATGATTATGATTATGAACAGAATCAGAACCCTAAATCGAATAAAAGAAAAACAGAATAAAAATAACAAAATAAAATCATGGATGAAGCAGAGAAATCAAATCAAACTATCAAATTATTAAAAACAAAACCAACTATATGATTATGAACAGAATTAGAACCCTAGATTAATCCAAAGACTAAAATGATGGATTGAAAGAGAACAAAATAGATTCAAAAGAATAACAAATAATGAAAATGAAGAATTCTAAGAACACTTTCTGATTTTAGAGCTTGAACTTGACTGATTTCCGGTTTGGGTCCTCAAATAATGTTACGTACTTGTTCTTAATAAGAACAACACATAACATTATTCCAGGAACCCAAATCGAACCCTGGCGACCTTGAAAATTCGACCCGTCTTGAATAAACCCTAGATCTAAGATTCGAACAGGTTGAGGATGATTTGAAGTAAAAGGGGTATCGATTCGTGATGTAGGAGTGGAGGGGAGCATATGGTGTGATTTTGGAAAATTTTGGAGGCTTTTATGTTTTGGCCAAAAATTTCGATCCGAAATTCGAGGGTTTTGGTTTGGATTTGAGGAAAACTAAGGATAGATATAAAGAAAGGGGGCAAAGAAGCACCTACAGTTTGATTTTGGGATTGATTGGAGTTTCGCCGCCGCCGGCGGACAGCGGAGTGAGGCGGAGATAAGGTGGGGCGGTCGGCGGTGTCACAAGGGGGGGATGATACGAGGAAAAGGAAAAATGTTTTAGGGTTTGGATTAATTTTGAACATTTTTATTCATTACTTGAGGATGCCTATGGTCCGTTGGATGATGGAGATGGATGGTTGAGATCAAACGATGCCAAACGGCGTCGTTTCAATATGGGGGGGGAGGTTGGACCGGTCTTTGGAGGATTGGGTTAAGGCATGTTATGAATAACTTTTGGGCTGGGCAAACAATTAGGAGGAGGCCCAATTTCGAGCATCCCCCAATCTTTCTTTGTATTTTGATTTTTTTCCAATTTGTTTCCCTTTTTCATTTTGTATTTATATAACTTTTCTTCCTTTTTTTTAATTTTAAAATGACAAATAGAAAATCGTAGACCAAATTAACACTAAAATTATTATTTAATTTTCAAAATTAACTAATTTTTAAAATGAAAACAACTTCCACAGATTAAAAATAAAAGTGCACAAAGTTATTTTTTGTTATTTTCTTTATATGTAAATAATTTTAAACTACTAACTAACACTGAAAATATGAAATTAAATCCCACACAAATGCCACATGTATTTACGTATTTTCATATGATTTAAAATGCACAAGTAAAATGCAACAATTACCCGAAAATGCCACAAAATTCACAAGAAATTGTAAAATAATAAAGAAATTATTTTGTTTGAATTTTTGGGAATTATTTGCTTAGGGCAAAAATCACATGGTCACAACCACCACCACCGCATTATTATCTTCCTCTTATCCAATTAGATCTTCAAAAGAATTCTTTGTTGTGACAACTTGTTCCTTTTCCTTTCCATCAACACTGACCAACTCCTTCCCAGTTGTCTCTTCAATTATACGACCTATTTTATCCCTTTGATACCTATTCTTCCTTCTTTGCATCTATTCATTCCTTGCATTATTAGGTATAGGTTTCCCTAGTATTTTGCCACTAGATAACACTTTTGTAGAAGCTGCTGCGGTACCAAAAAATTCTTTTCCTTTGATTTCATTAACTACTGCACTATCTAGTTGCCTTAGCTCAGTATTAACAACCCAACATTCCATCTCTTTATAACCTTGTTTCTAGTAAGTCTTACAAATCGTAGGCTTGTAATCATACCAAATTTTAATCCATTTAGATTCTTCAGGCCCAGTCTCATCCCCCTCCTCTACAATTTTGATCCTTTAAGACCACCTTCACCTTAGCACACCTAGGACGTGTACCATTTTTATAGCCAAATCAATATGTAAAGGTTTTCCAACTGCCCTAGCTAGTGAAAATATGAAATCCTTACCAATAAAATTAGGAGGCAATTTTTAAAACAATATCCAAGAAATAGCAATAGGAGTCTCTTCTTCACGTTTCCACCATGGATTCGACTTGGTGCATCGTATTTGCCGCATATCCCCATGAACTTTCAAATAAAAGTTGGATTTGACAATAAGTGAATGTAATCTTCCATTAGTGAAAGTTAATGAGAATATGTCTATCTTCATTCAAACCAATGTACAAGAACCTTTTAATTCACACTGAGTAGGAATTGCCTTACGCAAATCATGAATCCCAGGTTTACCATATGAGAACTTGCCCACCACTGCCAACTGCAATCCTTGTTGAGCAATAGATTGCCTCACATTCGTATTCTTCCAGCATACAATGGGTTCTCCATGAAGGTATTCAACTGGTTTCAGGGTTACATGGGTTGAAGATTGCATGCATCATTTAATACTGTAGGTTTTACTAATTGTGCATAGTTTTGGATCTTGTTTGTGGTTGTGGATGTTTGGGGAACTTGTATAGATGTAGGAGATGAATGACCAATCTCCATTGGAGGCTGGCTAGTGGCCAGCATTGCCATGCAAGAATTTGCATAGTGAATCGCCTCAGAACTGCCAGAAAATTACCAGGGCTTCTCTTTCTAGGCATCATGCACTAGATAATATCTTTAAAATGAATAATTTTGGGTAAATTTACTTTTTCCACATGGACATTCACTACAAAAAAAGAGGCTATTTATGGAGGTTTATTTTTGGAGGTTGGTATTAACACAGGCAAATTGTATTATATTGCTGGGATCAACCTAGATGCCGAAAGCTTATCTTTTATTTTGGGCGGTCAACACCTCCACTAAATAAAAATAAAGAGCGCAAAATTTTCCCACACTTTTTTTCTAGTTTTCATCATTTTTTTCCCCACACTCTTTTTCTCATTCTCTTTCTCTCACTCTCCCCTCATAATACATCCTTTCTCTCTCACTCCCCCCAATCTGAAGAAAAACAAAGAGCCATACGTCTAAAAAATTTAGCTGTGAACCTTCAATCACCGCTAATATTATTTATCATCAAGTGATTTATTCTATTTGCTTTATTTTTAATTTTATTCAGGTAATTTCTCTTATTTGAAGAATGGGCCAGCCATAGATATATGGATTCAAGCTTGGAATTTTCAGATTTAAAATTATAATTTTTTTGTTTCTCTCATTGTCCCAATTATTTTTACTCATTCTCTGGTTTTGAGTAATTTTTTAGGTATATTGTCACGACTCAAAATTCACTATAGGCTTTGATAATGCCCAATATCGCCGTTAGGTAAGCAAACCATGAACTATCACGTTAATTTTTTATTACTTTCGAAATTATAAATCTTATTAAATAAAGATTTAATACATTTAAAATCATGGATACATACAATAATAAAGCAAGACCACTCACATCAACTTTAATATACCTAAACCCGGTGTCACAAGTGCATGAATATTTACTAAGGAGCACACTAATAATACAACATCTGTCTAGAATGTAAAGTAGACAAGATAAGGTAATTAATACGATAGAGACTCTGTGGCCTGCGATACATGGCCTACAATGCAGCTCACATAAACTCTCCTCAGCAGCTGTGCCTATGCGCCAAGATGACCACCATATGTACCTGTCAGATCCCGCACATTTAGTGTAGAAGTTTACCATGAGTACATAAATCAATGCATACCCAATATGTATCTTGCTTAGCTCCGAAGAAGTAGTGGTGAAGGGTCGACATGAACACTTACTAGTGCCTCCATAAAGATCATCTCTCTCGATCCATCAATATAGAAAAACCAATTCGACTCTGAAGCCACCATACACTTCCATTTCTGACAACTGCTACTTAGGCACCATTCCACAACACTCTACCCCTAAGGAAAATCAAAGACGGCTATAACACAGATGAGCCTTAGTGCGTGATAACAAGGACGATAACACCATATCACAATGCGAATTCCACCATGTCCGAAAATATAAAGTCTTGCTACTTCGTCAACAAAGGCCTGAACGTCCATAGTCCCATTGCCTTTCCTCAGCTAGAATTATATGCCGTACCTCTAAACCAGGAACCAAGTAATCCTTCTTTCGAGTTATTCACTGTTGTGACACGTAAATAAGAACCTTACCATTTACACCAGTATTGCATGTTAACTTTGCATGAACATTATAGTACACTGTGCCTAGACTCAAATTTGTGGGCAACACTAACTCTGAGCTGAATGACAGAACACCCTTCCACAAGGCGATGATAATAGCCCACCCGAATATGTAGGGAGAAATAAGCCATACCACATCTGTAGTACCGCTACAATCCTCGATGCCCAATTGATAACGAGTGCTCAATATCATATAAAAGTGAGTAGGAAGAAAATGAAGGCATACGCTTCAATAGAATCAAATCGCACAATGAGGAATCAAGAAGGGAAGTGCTCCTAACGACTCTATAGCCTCTTGAAGATAAGCACAGGCATCTCTGTATCGGTCCGCAAGACTCTAGTTAAATTGCTTATGACTCGTGAGATCTAAGTAAACCTAGAGTTCTGATACTATGTTGTCATGACCTAAAACCCACTGTGAAATATCACATTAATTGTTCTTTTAATCACTTTTGAAATCATAAATCTTATTAAATAAAGAATTTAATACATTTTAATACAAGTGCATGAGCATTTACTAAGGAGTATAAATACAACATCTATCTGGAATGTAAAGTAGACAAAATAAGGTAAATAATACAATGGAGACTCTGTGGAATACGATACGTGGCCTAGATTTCAGCTCACAATAAAGTCTCCTCATCAGTTGCGCCTATACGCCAAGATGACCACCAAATGTACTTGTCAGATCCTACACATTTAGAGTAGAAGTACAGTATGAGTACGTAAATCAACACGTAGCCAGTAAGTATCTAGCCTAACGTCAGAGAAGTAGTGATCAGGGGTCGACATCGGCACTTACTAGTGGCATAATAAAATAATATAATAGATTATAAATAGGTATGAAACACAACAATAACCATGAGACAAAAACTGTAACTCACATAATTCTCCAACGTTTCGTTTCTCTCACTGTCCCAATTCTTTCTACTCATTCTCTGGTTTTGAGTAATTTCTCATGTATATTCTCACGACCCAAAACCCACTATAGGTTGTGATGACGCCCAACGTCACCGTTAGGCAAGGCAACAATGAACTATCACGAAAATTATTTATTTTATTACTTTTGAAATCATAAATCTTATTAAATAATGAATTTAATACATTTAAAATCATGGATACATACAATAATAAAGAAAAACCACTCACATTAACATGAATATCTCTAAACCCGTTGTCACAAGTGCATGAACATTTTCTAAGGAGTACAATAATAATACAACATCTGTCTGGAATGTAAAGTAGAAAAGATAAGGTAAATAATACGATGGAGACTCTGTGGCATGCGATACGTGTCCTACAATGCAGCTCACATAAAGTCTCCTCAGCAGCTGTACCTATGTGCCAAGATGACCATCAAATGTACCTGTCAGATCCCGCACATTTAGTGCAGAAGTTCACCATGAGTATATAAATCAAAGCGTACCCAATATGTATCTTGCCTATGTCATGCCCCAACCTTGGGAGGCGCGACCGGCGCTCAATGGAGTGAACCCAGCTGAGCAAGCCTTTTGAACACTTTCTACCCAACTCACTATGACCAAGAAAACCACGCTTTCATTTATTTGGGAATAGGAAATATCGTACATATAACATTGCTAGTTTATTTCATATTACCACATTTAAACCATAGTTGAGTTTCTGAGATTTTATAAAGTTACGGTTTAGAAGAACAAGAGTTTAGAATTACAACACAGCTCATTGACCCATCTATCACCCGCACATAACCCACACAAATGTCTACATATCCTCTAAAGATGCAAATGAAAGTTATGATAATGCCCACAACAAGGCCCCAGCTATACCTCAAAAAGTGAAAATTTATAAAAAAAAAACGACATACAGCATAACCCCTGGAAGAAAAGGGGCTCACCAAGGTTGCTGAGTGGAGGATGCTCCACTACCTACGATCGGCACTGTCTGCTATAGAACCACCTACATCCATTCAAAGATGTAGCGCCCCCGACAAAAGGGACGATAGTATGGAATAGTACTAGTATGTATAACTAAACACTATCTCATTAGAAAGAACTATCATACAAGGACAAAGAAATCATAAGGATCAATCAAAAGCTTTAAACGATCACCACATCATCTAGTAAAATGATCATATAACTTTCACATAATTTCCATAACTTTAGGTTGGGGCATTTAATACCGTTCATCATCATTGACAATACCACCGCTTTCTTGCGCGGAGTCCGATCAGCTACCTTGCCACATTTGAGGCCTGTATCTCAATCACAATCTTATTCTCACTTTCCGGGTTCAATATTAGCACAATACCACCATGTGTGCGGCATGGCGTCCGATCACGGCCCGATCGGCTAGGTCATCTTACCAAAACATTGTTCCTTTTTTATTAATCATCTCATTTCAATCTTTATTTCACATATATCAATTCATATACACTTGGGGCCACAATTATCACATCATACTTGGCACTAGGCCACATTTCATAATTCAAGCTCTTTTTCCCCACATTTCACATCATTTCCACTTTCAATGTTGACCTTGCAATTTAGGATAATAGGCACATACAAGAGTAATTCAAGTTGTAAGCATAGAGAAGATTTCACATAGTTTGGCATAACAATCTCAGTTTAAACTTGACTTGAAGTCTAGGCATTTCAACACATGGTTCACGTTCTTCACACATCCTTAAATTACCGATAACAGTATATTGAACACATTGTGACACACCTTTCACATATATAATTGTAACACCAATTCATGTGAAACAACAATCAATACATCAATCAAATTTCTATCTTACAACATTTGGATGGACAAAGGAGATCAATTTCTAAGAAGAGGTGGTTTTAGCCATACATACCTCAATAGAGCTTTCCTTAAATTCTTACAAAATCCCGAAACTCTTAGCAACTTCGATCTATTTTATGAAAATTACAAGTTGAACCAAAAATTAGAGAGATGATTAAGATTCTAGCTCATTTGAGTATATTATCAAGCACTAAGTGTGCATTGTGATTTTAGGACCTTTTTGTGAGAGATTTTTATCATCCTACACCCCATTTGTTATATCTTTAGCTCACAATCTCCCCATAACCTATTATCATTCATGCATGCAAGATAATGAATCCTTATACCCATGAACCCACTTGTTAATCACTTATTTTAATAAGAGTTTCGAAATAAAGGTTAGGGCACAAGTTCTTACCCCTTAGGATGAAGGCCTGGCAATTTTACTTGAAAATCTTCAAAGATTTGGGCAAGGATTGTAGTGACTTGGAGAGAATTAGTTTCTCCCTCTAGAACTCCTTCTCTCACTTTAAATGCAGTAGAAAAAAGCATAAAAGGGTCTAATAGGGGTGTTTTTAATGAGACGAGGTCGGGTTTTAAGAGTTAGAAAATAGGAGCCCCAACTCATATGCGACCACATAACTGGCATGCGGCCCGCAAAAGGGACCGCAAAATAGCCCTCAAAACTTGAACATTCTGCCTGGGTATGCAACAAAAAATGCGGCCTGCAAACCTGTTCTGCGATCGCATAATGCACCGCAGAACTACCCCTCGCAAAATTCCAAGGAGGTTATGCGATGAATATGCGGCCGTATATTGATTATGCAATCGCATAATTGGCCTCATAGTTGACCTCAAAACTAACCAACATCTTGCCTCACACTGCGGCAACTATGCGGTCCGCATAGCTATTATGCGACCGCATAATGGACTGCAGAAACACACTTTTCTGAAAATCATTATTCCTTAATTTTTTTAATGCACAGATCAATCCAAAAGGTCCAAACCGCAGGTGTAAATTTCTAACACATATTCCTAACTTGGCACTATGAGATTTCAGGTTCTTGAATAAACATTTCACGGGGCCTTACAGCCTAACCCCGGAGAAGTAGTGGTGAATGGTCGACATGGAATTTTGTTAACCTGGGAGAAGGTGTTAGGCACTCCTGAGTTCTGTGGTTCTAGCATGGTCACTCAACTATTATATTCGTCTTAATTATATGATTTTAGAACATTTGAAACTATGTGCAAATTTTAGCTTATAACCGCTATGTGCAAATTTTAGCTTATAACCGCTTTTGTTCATTTTTAAAGAAGATTGAATGTCGTCTAAAATATGTCTTTGGATCGCGCACATGAAATGCACCCGCAATCCAAAACACATTTTATTCAATGTTTTAGGATTTGGATTTGGATCATATGTACACCCGATTTTAGAAAGGTATTGTTATTAAAATAAACGCCTAAAGCAACTATGCGTAGTTAACTTTGCGAGGGCCATGGAAATTCGCTAAATGGCACGCCTCAAATTCTAAGTATTTTAAAAGAAATAATCAAATTAGGGCAACACATTTAAGATTTTATTTGGTGTGGCGCACCTGAATTCCAATTTTAAAAGGAGATGCAAACTAAGTCTTTGAGGGGAATGAACTATATTTCATCTAATGGCACACCTCCACTAATTAATTAAAGACAACTCAAAGGATTCTAATTATTTTAGGCTAACGTTTGAGCTTGGGCCAGTAATTAGGGGCCTACATTAGACTAAAACAAAGGTTCGACTTTCAGGGCTTGAGACAACAATGGACCCAATTGCAAGACAACCCCTTAACAAGCACAGCAACACAACTGGGCTTAAAGTGAAGCCCATGTCCAGAAATGCTGAATGTTGATACATAACTGGGTCATCATTGGCAGCCCATATCCATTTCTGCATTAACATTGGTGTGGAAACAATTTTTATATGAGAATCTTGAATTGAAATAAATACAAAGGTGAATCCAAAGCCAACATAGATTCTGAAATGAGGATTCAATTCCTAATGGGATAGCAATTCTTACACAAGTTATTTCATCAATTAATATTGCAGGTTCACTAGTTACAACTCATGCGTGTCTTAGTTCAAACCAACATTTTTGACTCAAAACAATTTCGAGAATGAACAACCTATAAAGAGTCAAGCCAAGTCTGAAAAATTTCAGATTCAAAAGCAAATTCAAATTCCATCTTTTGAAAATTCTTTTTAAATTTCACAATGTCTACATACGAACAGGGGGCAAAACTAAACCATAAACTTCTGAACATAATAGATTCCGTTTCAAGCTGCATCTAAACAAGTCTAAACACACGATCAATGAAAGGCAAAACTCAGCTCAGATTCACTAAATTAAGGCATAAATGATTTGAAACAATCATCATGCAACCCATAGCTATGAAACACACTCACTACCAACCACTTCACAATCAAACTGACGAGTGCAGCCTTCAGTTCATACATATTACACTAAATCTAGAAGAATTTCATGAATCAACTACACCTAAGCAGAAAACTCATATCTAACCCTTAGGACAAAAAATGTAGCCATGGTGGCATAAATAACTCATAAGAAGGCTAAGCTAAAAGAAACCCAAAGCAAAATACAAGACACTAAAAAAATGAAGAATCCATAGAGAATTAACAGTGTCATTTCATTAACTTGAGTTACATGGCTTCAGATACAGCTCAATTGAGCTTCATTTCCATTTATGGTTTGAAGGAATACCTGGAAATGAAAGTAAATAAGCGGTGAGGGATCAGCAGTAGCAGTAAAGCAGAACCCAGCAACAAGAAGTAATCAGTAAGCCAACTTCAAACCCAGAAAATGATGTACAGCAGCCTAGAAATCAGTTTCAATCGAACAACAACCCAGAAAACATCAAACCATACTTTAAAAACTCGAGCTCAATTCATTTCCACCCCAAAATAAAGCAGAAATTGATTCAGGAAGTGAAGACCTTAAGGGTCAAAGCATAAAACTCAATAGAACAGTGTTTTTGTCAAAATTTCAGCCGCTGGGTGTTTTTCTTATTTTCTCGCTTGAAAAATCTGCCTTGAAAGGCAAGAAATGATGCCTTTATAGGCAAGAAAGTAGGGGAGCCTCAGATTTTCAATTCTTTCAATTCTACCCTTTTCCCATTTTTGTTTTTGCTACTTAGTCCCTCATTTAGTGACTTGTTGGTCAAGCTAATTGACTACAAGTCTGAAATTCAAATAAAGACCCCCACCTAAACTTCCTAGAAGCTTCTAAATCTGTTACCATAAGATTCCCTTCTATCCAATCTACCCAAATTACCCATCAATACCCTGTTTATTACCCTGAACCCACCCGGGCCAACTGGTCAAGCTAATTGGGTCACAGACCCTAAATTGAATCTCTAATTGGGCCTGATGCTATTTACAACTCAATCAAACTACTTGGGGCCCCATAGTATAATTTGACTCCATAATGTCACGACCCCAGTTCGCCCTCCATGAACATGTTGTGATGGCACCTAGTCCCTACGACTAGGTAAGCCTAACAATGTGGAAATAATATAACTTGCGGAAAAATTAATTAAACTAAGCTAAAATAGAAGGAAAACTGTATATAAGTGCCACTAGGCATATACAACTCAAACGCAGAAGTCTACAATATCACCCTAAGACCCGGAAACTCACGGGAAACACAAGCTAATAGAAATGTAATACACTGCTCTAAACTCCAGAATAAATCTACATCAAAGTATGAAAGAAGTCTAAACGCTACAAGATAGAGTTGGAAGGAGACTCTTCAGTCTGTGGATGCTGCAGATGTACTTCAAAGTCTCCGTAGCCCTCCCTGCCTCAAGGATAGTGCGCCTGAGTGGGGGTACCTAGATCTACACATGAAAAACATGCGTAGAAAGGGCATGAGTACACCACAGTGGTACTCAGTAAGTGCCAAGCCTAACCTCAGTTAGGTAGTGATGAGGAAGGTCAGGGCCCTACTAAGATAAAATATAATGATAGAACCTTGCAATAACATAAAAATAAACAGAAATAACTAATATAAATGTGAAGTAAGACAAGTTATACGAAGCAAACATAGCACGCAGAGAATAAGGTAACACACAGTGAAACAGCTCAATATGAGTACCAATAACGAGGATCTCCCAGGATACCGTCCTGTAGTCCATTTCATCAACTGTCCGAGGAGCTCCCGAGAAACCGTCCCGTAGTCCACCATATGAGTATATCCGAAGGATCTCCCGGGGTATCGTCTCGTAGTCCAACTATCAATGTGCAGGGGGGATGTATCGAGAATCTAACCCGAAGTCCCAAAGTAAATGTGCAGGGGGTCTATCGGGAATCAAACCCACAGTCCCAAAGTAAATGTACAGGGGGATCTATTAGGAATCAAACCCGCAGTCCCAAAGTAAACAAACAAGGGGGGACCAACCGGAATCCCACATCCGTAGTCCCAATATAAATGCCCAACTACAACCAGAAGATATTCGAAAATGGAGTACGAAAATACAAACAATAGGTAATACCAGCCTAGCATGCTTCACGTAGTACAGTTGAGGCAACTCAAGCAAATAGGCAATTTAAAACAATCAAACATGCTTTTCTAATCTAACAAGGGTCATAATTGCAAATAGAATAAAGCAAATTCGAAAGAAACTCAGTCTCAATATCTTAAGTGAAAATCGGGTTTTCAACAATTAGCTCAAGTACGCACTCGTCAACTCACGTACAAGGCATTCAATTACCAAATATCATAACCTAAGGGGAAAGATCCCCACACAAGGTTAGACAAGCCTCTTACCTCAACTGGCTCCCAAAATCAACTTGAAATCACTCTTTTGCCACGAGTATCTGACTCCAAATGGCCCAAATCTATTCATTTCAATTACATCTCGTAAATAACATCTCAAGCACTAATTCTACTATTTAATTTACAGCTAAGATGCAAATTTAAGTAAAATAACCAAAATGTCCCTCTGGCCAACGTGGTCAAAACCCGAGGTTCGAACCAAAATTCGGTTACCCTTTCTCCCACGAACCCAAATATATGATTTGTTTTGAAATCGGACCTCAAATTGAGGTCCAAATCCCCAATTTTAGAAAAATCCTAGGTTCTACCCCAAACCCCCAATTTCACCCATGAAATTCATTGATTTTAAGAGGAAAACATGTTAAATGATGTAAATGATTGAAGGAATTAAGTAAAAATCGACTTACAAATGATTTGGAAGAAGTTTTGTCCTTGAAAAATTGCCTATGAGGTTTGGGTCTTGAAAGAATGGTGAAAAATGGTGGAAAATCGACTAAGTATAAAATTGCTAGGTCTCTGATGTCGTAATTGCGAACTGGGGTCAATCCCAACCAGATCTGAGAATTGCTAGGAGGTTCGCATTTGCGAACGATAAGGTTGCATTTGCGAAACCTAAGACTTCGCATTTGCGAGGTCAAATATCGCATTTGTGATGGTTACAGGCTTGGCCATTTCTCGCATTTGCGAGCTGACCCTTCGCAATTGCAAAGCCTACAGATCAGTTATGGCAGCAAAAATTCTCAAGGTTGAAAAGCACTCCGATACACCTATCACCCGATCACTCGGGACTCCAAACCAAATATGCACACAACCTCAAAAACATCCTACGGACTTATCCGTGTGATCAAATCGCCTAAATAACATCATAAACATTGAATCAAGCCTCAAAACTCATGATTTCCTCCAAATTTTCATAAAACATCAAATTCCCATTTTAAGTCCAAAACACGTCATACGACGTCCGTTTTCAACCAAAGTTTACAGAAAGCGCTTAAACCATATATAAGACTTGTACCGGGCGTTGGAACTAAAATACGGGCCCGATACCATAGTCTTCAATCAAATTTCATTTCCAGTTTCCTTAATTATTTCTAGAAAATAATTTCTCACAAAAATTCATTTCTCGGGGTAGGACCTCGGAATTTAATTTCGGGCATACACCCAAGTCTCATATTGTCCTATGGACCCTCCTGGAACGTCAAATCACGGGTCCAGGTCTGTTTACCTAAAATGTTGACCGAAGTCAGATTTATTCAATTTAATATTAAAATTTAGCATTTTTCTAACAGAATTCATATTTAAGCTTTCCGGCTATGTGGCCGAACTGTGCATGCAAATTGAGGCAACCCCAAATGAGGTTTTCAAGGCCTCGAAATTACAAAATGGGTAAGAAAACAAGTGATGACCCATTTGGGTCATCATATCCTCCACCACTAAAACAATCATTTGTCCTCGAACGGGCAAAAGAAAGAAGTACCTGAGTCGGGAAAAAGATGAGGATAACGGCTCCGCATCTCAAACTCGGACTCCCAGGTCAATGCCTCAGGAGGCTGACCTCTCCATTGGACACGAACATAAGGAAAACTCTTGGATCTCAACTGATGAACTTACCGGTCAAGAATAGCTACCGGCTCCTCCTCATAGGACAAGTCCTTGTCCAACTGGGCAGTGCTGAAATCTAACACGTGGGATGGATAGCTGTGAGACCTCCGAAGCATGGGTACATGAAAAATAAAAGACTGGATGCATGGGTGAGAAGCTAGGTGGCAATGCGAGTCTATAAGCCACCTCTCCCACTCGATGAAGAATCTCAAACGGACCAATGTACCTAGGGCTAAGCTTGCCCTCTTCCCAAAACTCATCATGCCCTTCATAGGAGATACTCGGAGTAATACCCGCTCACTAACCATAAAAGCTACATCTCGAACCTTGCGATCTGCATAACTCTTCTGCCTAGAGTGAGCTAAACGAAGCCTATCCTGAATGATCTTGTCCTTTTCCAAGGCTTCCTGAACCAAATCCGTACCTAACAACCAAGCCTCGCCCGACTCAAACCATCCAACCGGGGATCGACACCGTCTACCATGTAAAGCCTCATAAGGAGCCACGTGGATGCTCGACTGGTAGCTGTTGTTGTAGGCAAACTCTGCTAATGGCAAGAACTGATCCCAAGACCCTCTAAACACAATCACACACGCACGGAGCATATCCTCCAGAATTTGAATTGTGCGCTCGGACTGTCCGTCTGTCTGGGGGTGAATTGTTGTGCTCAACTCCACCCGAGTACCCAGCTCTTGCTACAGGACTCTCCAGAACCCCAATGTAAACTGCGTACCTCTGTTTGAAATAATAGAAACCGGAATACCATGCAGACAGACAATCTCTCGGATATAAATCTCTGCCAACCGCTCCGATGAATAAGTGGTACATATAGGAATGAAATGAGCGGACTTGGTCAGCCGATCCACAATAACCCAAATGGCATCAAACTTCTTTAAGGTCCGTGGTAGTCCAAATACAAAATCCATGGTGATGCGCTCCCACTTCCACTCTAGAATCTCTATATGCTGAAGCAACCCACCCGGTCTCTGGTGCTCATATTTCACCTATTAGCAGTTGAGGCATCTAGCTACATATCCAACTATATCCTTTTTCATCCGCCTCCAAAAATAGTGCTGCCATAAGTCTTGATTTATCTTCGCGGCACCCAGATGGATGGAATACCGCGAACTGTGGGCCTCTGCTAAAATTAACTCTTGAAGCTCATCAACATTGGGCACACAAATCCGGCCCTCTATCCTCAATACCCCCGTCATCTCTAATGGTCACATCTCTGGCATCACCGTGCTACACCTTGTCCTTGAGGACAAGTAAATAAGAGTCATCATACTGCCGCTCCCTGATACGATCAAATAGGGAAGACTGGGAAACCACACAGGCTAGAATCCGACTGTGCTCCGAAAGATCTAATCTCACAAACTGGATGGCTAAGTCCTGAACATCCATCTCCATAGGCCTCTCTAAAGCTGGTAAAAATGCCAAACTCTCCAAACTCTCTACCCGTCATCTCAAGGCATCCACCACCACATTGGCCTTTCTCGGGTGATACAGAATAGTAATATCATAATCCTTCAACAACTCTAACCACCTTCTCTGATGCATATTTAGATCCCTTTTCTTGAACAAGTGCTGCAAACTCCGCTGTTTAGTATAGATCTCCCAAGGCACACCGTACAAATAATGACGCCAGATCTTCAAGGCATGAACAATAGCAGCTAACTCAAGGTCGTGGACAGGGTAGTTCTTCTCATGTATCTTCAACTATCTGGACGCATAGGCAATCACCCTACCGTCCTACATCAACACCGCTCCAAGGCCAACTCTCGAGGCATCACAATAGACAGTATAAGACCCTGAACCGTAGGCAACATCAAAATTGGGACTGTAGTCAAAGCTGTCTTGAGCTTTCAAAAGCTCGCCTCACACCCCTTTGTCCAATAAATAGGGAACCTTTCTGGGTCAATCTAGTCATAGGGCCCGCAATCGATGAAAATCCCTCCACAAATCGACGATAGTAGCCCGCCAAGCCAAGGAAACTACGAATCTCTGTAGCTGAGGAGGGTCTAGGCCAAATCTGCACTGCCTCTATCTTCTTCGAACATAACAAATAAAGAAAGGAAAATTACCAGCTATTTCCATTTATAAGTAGCTCATTGTAAAATTTGGCCAATTGATAAAATATTACTAATATTAGCCAAATTAGCCAATTAGCTATTTGTAGCAAAAAAAAAATCAATTTTTTGCTTTGTTTTGAGTGGGTGCTATTAGAATAGATTGGGCACAACTTAAGGAGTTTGAATCTCAGTTTTGGGATGATTTAGTAATAAAGTTTTGAGGTGGTTTGAATTGAAAATTTGAAGTAAAAGATGAACATGAAAAAAAATGATGTCTATCACACGGTGTATCATTTGTGTATCACATATGTATCATATTTGTATCAATTGTGTGTCACATGTATATCCATGTATACATGTATATGAGATACATGCGTGATACATGTTTGATACATATGATGCAGAAGACTTTTTTGAACTCGATTTAATTACGAATTTTGATACAAAACCAGTCCAAATCACCTCCAATCTTCCTCAAATTTTGTGTATTGACTTATCTATATATTTTCAATGAATTTCAACTATACCCATTGAAAAGATTTCTTTTTTGTTTAGATTTTTGGAATATTGTATAGATTTTTATATTTCATCACCTTATTTGCTACCCCATCCATGGAATTTCTTTTTCGTCTTGTATCTAATATTGTTAATCATGCTTAAAAATATGGAAGGTGATTTTTGCATGTGATTCTTTGAGAGAAAGAACTCTATTATTTGATTTTTCAATTTTTGTTGGCTAGTTTTGGTAAGTCTATGACTAATGGCTAGAGGTTGATAAGTTGAGATTTATTTGAGATATTTGTGTAAGTTTACGTAACCCAATATTCGGGACCTAAGAAGTCCAGCTCAGTCCACCTTTGGTATACTTTTGGGCCGAACTCTTGTAGCCCAAAACCATGAGTCCATGACAGATGCGAATGTACGTCATAACACAACTGATAATAGTTCATTTCATGGTTTAATGCATAATCAGAGACTCGATGGTAACTAGCTCAGCTACCATTTTTTATACAATAGTAGTATCCACCTTGGAAGATATCCCGGGCACCCGACTTGCTTGGGATTGAATAGCTGTTAGGCCAAGCTTCTTTTTGGTCAAAAGTATTTTTTTTTTTTTTTTGCCAAAAAAACTTTTGGCCAAAAAATTGAGGTGTTTGGTCAAGCTTTTAGAAGGAAAAAAAAATATTTTTGAGGAGAAACAGAAGCAGAAAAAAGTAGTTTATCTCCAAAAATACTTTTTTGAGAAAAATACACTTAGAAGTAGTTTTTTAAAGCTTGGTCAAATACTAATTGCTCCTCAGAAGTGTTTTTCAAACTAATTAGTCAAACACAAACTGTTTTTCACCAAAAATACTTTTGAAAAAAACACTTTTGAAAAAAAATACTTTTCAAACTAAGCTGATTTTTGCAGCTTGGTCAAACGGGCTAAGAGACTAGTTACAGTAGTAGTACTAGTACCAACATAAAGAGCTAGAGTTGGTATCGCGAGAAACTATTCAGGGATTATTAACGTATTATTCAACTTTAGGTATTAACATACTACTCAGTGAAATCTGCGAGAAGCTATATTTTTTTTTTTCAACTCCAACACCAAATAAAAGAGCAAAATCAAGGAACATGGCAGGAGTAAAGATGGTCTATGTTTCAAATTGGAGAATTTTAAAGTATCAGTTCATAAGTATCGAGAAGAATTAAAAGAAGTAGAATGGGATTCCATAATTCCCTCTTGCCATCTTAGAGCATCAGCTTGTGCAGAGGCTGATTAAAGCCATTAATAATGTCCATTTCATCTCGTGTTTTGAGCTCATTTGTCCCTATTTTAATGATGATAAATCTAGAAATTTCATCCTAGCATGAAATATATTACTACTATCTAAAGTGGAATGGCCTTTGTCTCGGAAAAACTTCATGATTGAGTAGACCACACGAGGAAAGGCGTAAATGTAAAGCAAAACTTGGTCAAACATTTCTCATCATTGCTCAACATAAAAGAAAAAAGAAAATAAAAGATCCATCTCAATTAATGGCACAAGTTGTTTTCAATCATGCACCCACAATCGAAATGATGGCAAGGGTTTTTTCATGCATCAATTACAGAATTTAAGAATAGATCAAGTAGGCCATTTTGCGTTCTGATCAATCTTTTGAAGAATTATAGTCCATTTTGAAATCTTGAAATACTAAATTGTTGAAATGAGATTGAATAATCAATGATGACCGTTCAAATTGCCAATCAACTAACTAATTAGGGTATTCTTGAAAGTCCTTTGAGTAAATAAGTGTCTCTTTATTTTATCTCCTATAACTCCAACTAGGGGTGTACATAGGTCGGGTTGGTTCGGATTTTATAATTATCAAATCAAACCAATTGTGTCGGGTTATTAAATCTAAAGACCAAACCAAACCAATAAAACTCGGGTTTTTCGCTCTCGGTTTTTCTCGGGTTTTCGGATTATTCGGGTTTTTTCGAATTTTTTTTCCGGTAAAATCTTCGTAGAACAAAACATATAAATTGTGCTCAAAATATGTTGAGATAGCTAAGATGACAGCTGGTGACAGTTACACAATTGAAGACTTGAAGGGTGACAAAGTTAGTTAGGTGACAGTTGTGTACAGTAGCAAAGTAGTTAATTAGTTAGTGGTAGAAATTAATTATTTTTCCTTCTCACGTGTACAGTGATATATAGGCTGATAAGCCATTGTACTCCTTAATTCGGTTAATGAAGATCATTTCTTCCAGAACCATCTCTCTTTCTTCCTCTCATCGACTCAATCTCAATATCAATTCTCCACCCTCTAATGGTGGATTTTATCATGGTATCAGAGCTTGAGTAATTTGATCAAGGACAGATCATACATATCTCTATTGCGAGCTAATTCTGAGTTGAAATTGAAGCTCAATCGAAGTTTAACAAAGGCAAATCTGGATATTGATAACCCTAGACATCCATTATTTTTGCAACCATCTGATAATCCTAGTAATGTGATAGTTTCAATTCAGCTGAAAGGAACAGAGAATTACTCAGTCTGGAGTAAGGCTATGGTAATCGCACTGCGAGCGAAGAGAAAATTAGGGTTCATTGATGGAACTTGTACCAAATCTCAGTTTGCTGAAGATCTAGGAGAGGATTGGGAAAGGGTAAATGCAACAGTGTTAACATGGATCATGAATACCGTTTCTCCAGAACTGGTAAATGGCATAGTGTATGCTGAGAATGCTCATGAAGTCTGGCTAGAACTAGAAGATCGATTCAACAAAGTTAATGGTTCTAGAGTCTACAATCTACAGCGAAAAATAGCCACAATTTCTCAATGTACTTCCAGTATCTCTGTCTATCACTCTAGGTTGAAGTCACTAAAGGATGAATATGGTTCTCTAATACCCTCACTTCCAGTTACTGCTGGCACTAAAGATTTTATCGAACATCTAGAACATCAAAAGCTTTTTCAATTCTTAATGGGATTAAATGAGTCATATGGAGCCATTAGAAGCCAAATTCTGCTGCAATCACCATCACCTTCTGTTAGTCGTGCATTTGCAATGCTAATAAATGAGGAAAATCATAGGAAAGTGTGTGTTTCTAATTCTCATATTAGTTTAGCAAATGAAATGAATGAGTCTACAGTTTTCATGAGTACAAGAGGAAATCAGTCAAGGTTCAAGAGGCAAAGTGATTTGTATTGTGAGTATTGTCACTTCAAAGGCCATTCAAATGATATTTGTTACAAGTTACATGGATATCCACCCGGATACAAAGGAAGGAGGCAGCAGCAGTACAAACAGGAAAATGCAGTTGTGAATAGCAACAGTCATGTTCAAGAGAATGCTACAAATAAAGGAAAAGCTGAAATGCCTCAAGGAATGTCAAATTTCTTCACTGAGGAGCAGTATGGCCAGATAATAAGGTTGCTAAACAAGGACAAGGAAGAGGAGCACACAACTAATATGGCAGGTAATGATTCAGACCTGTTAAAAAATTGTAGGGATCCTTGGATTATAGACACTGGAGCAACAGATCATATGGCTTCAAACTATAAAATGTTGAATGATATAATAAAGATGCCTGAAAATAGGAGATGCAATGTTAGCCTGCCAAATGGTAAGTCAGTTCCTGTTACTTATCAAGGGAGTTACAAACTTACAGGAGATGATACTATACATGATGTGTTGTGTGTGCCTGAATTTAAGTACAATTTGTTGTCAGTCTCTAAGCTAACAAGAGAGCTACAATGTTCAGTGAATTTTTTCCCAACATTTTGTGTTTTCCAGGATCTGTTCACTGGGAAGGTGAAGGGGATTGGTAAGGAGAAAGGTGGCTTGTATCTCTTAATTCCAAGGCAAACAAATCAATACAGGGAGGTCCAAAGAGTTAAGGAGTGTCTAGCAACAGAGGTGAAGGTTGATGTTGAAACCTGGCATAAGAGGCTTGGACACATTCCAGTAGCTGTCATGAAGAAGATGGATTTTGTGAAAAATAAAGCCTTGGTAGATAATAATCTCAATAATTGTACTGTGTGCCCTTTGGCTAGACAAACCAGAAAACCATTTCCATTTAGTAACAGTAGAGCAGGTGACATTTTTCAATTAGTCCATGCAGACATTTGGGGTCCATATAGAGTCCCCACATATAATGGGAACAGATATTTCTTAACACTTGTAGATGATCATTCCAAAATGATTTGGGTATTTTTGATGAAGTTGAAAAGTGACACTATTGTTCTGTTAAAATCCTTCTTTAAGCTTGTGAATGTGTAGTTTGGAAAAACAATCAAGGTACTAAGATCAGATAATGGTGCAGAATTCTTTAGTAAAGAGTGTCAGAATTTCTTATCTAGCTCTGGAGCTCTTCACCAGAGTAGTTGCCCACATACTCCATAGCAAAATGGAGTAGTGGAAAGGAGACATAGACACATACTGGAAGTGGCAAGAGCATTATGGTTTCAGGGGAGCATTCCACTGCATTTCTGGGGAGACTGTGTACTAACAACTGTTTACCTCATAAATAGGATACCTTCTTCAATTCTGGGGAATAAATCTCCTTATGAGATATTCCATAAGTCTAAGCCAAGTTTACTGCATTTAAGGGTTATAGGCTGTTTGTTCTATGCTACAATTATAGAGAAAATTGACAAGTTCTCACCTAGAGTTGTGTCAGCAGTTCACATGGGATATTCAAGCTCTTAGAAAGGTCATAGGCTATATGATCTAAGGGCCAAACGATTCTTTGTGAGCAGGGATGTGACATTCAAGGAGAATATTTTTCCATTCTAGTCAATAAAAAGAAATGTGGACTTGCATTTATTTCTAGAGGTTAATAATGTTCAACAGGACATTTCAAGGGGCACTACACAAGTGGAGGACCAGAGAACAGTTGGAACTGGAGCTGAACAGGATGTAACTACCACAAATGATTGTTCAATCACAAACCCAGCTTGTGATGCTCAATCTGCAGTAGCTAATGATCACACCCCTGAAGAATCACTCCAGCATGATATATTGCCTACACCTGCTCCTGTTGAACAAGTTCCACTAAGGAGATCCTTAAGAGATTCAAGACCACCAGCTTGGCTGAATGATTATGTTTGTCCAAGGAGGATTAGTTCATCCTCCAATTGCATCTATCCTATGTCCAATTACTTAGATTATTCCTCCCTTTCATCAAAATAGCAGTCCTTTTCAGTTGCTACTTCTGAGGCAGAACCAGCTTCTTATGTTGAAGCAATGCAGGATCCTAGATGGGTTGCGGCCATGAATGCAGAAATTGATGCTTTTGTCCTCAACAAGACATGGGAAGTAGTTGAAGTACCTAAAGGGAAGGTTTCTATTGGTTGCAAGTGGGTGTACAAGATCAAGTATAAGTCCAATGGGGAGATTGAGAGATTCAAAGCCAGGTTAGTTGCAAAAGGATACAGTCAACAGGAGGGATTAGACTACCAGGAGACATTCTCTCCAGTAGTTAAAATGGTCATAGTTAGGGTGGTTGTTGCCCTTGCAGCTATGAATCAATGGAATCTCTATCAAATGGATGTTTATAATGCTTTCCTTCAAGGGGATCTTACAGAAGAGGTTTATATGCAGCTTCCACCAGGTTTTGGTAGTCAAGGGGGGAACAAGGCATGTAGACTACACAAATCCTTATATGGTCTCAAGCAAGCTTCAAGACAGTGGAATCTGAAGCTCACTGAGGCATTGATTACTGCAGGATTTACTCAGAGCAAGCATGATCATTCTTTATTCACCTTAAAGAAACATTCCAAGCTTGTCATCATCCTTGTTTATGTTGATGATCTTCTTATCACATGTGATAATGCTGAGATGATTAAAGAAGCTAAAGCAATTCTTCATAAGGCATTCAGAATCAAAGACTTAGGATCTCTGAAATACTTCCTGGGAATTGAAGTTAGCAGATCCCAAAAGGGTATATTATTGTGTCAAAGGAAGTACACATTGGAACTAATAGTAGAATTGGGTTTAGCAGGGTCTAAACCTGCAATTACTCCAATGGAGCAGAATAGAAAGCTGACAACAATGGAATATGATGCTCACTGCAACTTGAAGGATGATCCAGCACTCACAGATATAAAAGGATACCAGAAGCTCATAGGAAAACTTTTGTATTTGACATTAACTAGGCCTGACATAGCCTATACAGTACAGACCTTAAGTCAATTCATGCAAGCTCCTAAAAAATCACACTTGGAGGCAGCATATAGACTAGTGAGATACCTGAAGAATGAACCAGGATTGGGGATTCTAATGAGTGCAGAAGGTGACATGACTCTAAGAGCATACTGTGATGCAGACTGGGCAAGTTGTCCAAATTCAAGAAAATCAGTAACAGGTAACTTGGTGAAATTTGGGAAGTCGTTGATCTCATGGAAATCAAAAAAGTAAAGCACAGTTGCAAGAAGTTCAGCAAAATCAGAATATAGGAGTATGGCATTAACAGTGTCAGAGTTGATTTGGCTGTTAGGAGTTTTCAAGGAACTGGGAGTTGAATTGCCTGTTCCAATTCAATTGTTTACTGATAGCAAAGCAACAATGCAGATAGCAAGTAATCTAGTATTTTATGAAAGAACCAAACATATAGAGATTGATTGTCATTTTATAAGAGAAAAGGTACATGAGGGATTATTTCAGTCTATGTATGTCCCTACAGAAGAGCAAGCAACCGATTTATTGACTAGAGGTCTTGGAAGTGTCCAACATCACCATTTGATGTGCAAGCTAGGCGTTTTGAACATTTTCATGGCACCTAGATTGAAGGGGGGTGTTGAGATAGCTAAGATGACAGCTGGTGACAGTTACACAATTGAAGACTTGAAGGGTGACAAAGTTAGTTAGGTGACAGTTGTGTACAGTAGCAAAGTAGTTAATTAGTTAGTGGTAGAAATTAATTATTTTTCCTTCTCACGTGTACAGTGATATATAGGCTGATAAGCCATTGTACTCCTTAATTCGGTTAACGAAGATCATTTCTTCCAGAACCATCTCTCTTTCTTCCTC